>JAGPOW010000182.1:1021-12770 GCA_030014935.1 Caiman crocodilus
GCTCACTGAAAGGAGTCTTTGCTTAACGGGAGAGCTGGAAGCCAAGGAGTCACTGCTCAAGGCAATGGCTGATGCCTGAGAACAAAGGGCAGGCTGGCTATGTGAGAGCAAGAGGCTGAAGAGGAGCAGCCTGGGGTCTGGGCCTGAAAGGGAGCAGAGCCCTGGCTTGGATGGCCCTGGCCTTGGCTTGGTCTCTGCAAGCGAGGACCCTGCCTGCTTCTGCTTGCGTCTCCCGTGTCCAGGTGGACAGGACTCACTAATCCGGGCTGCAGGGAGGGACCACCCAAATGATGGTGGCCAACTGCTCAAGCCCGTGGGCAGCCCTCCTTCTCTTGATTGCAGCCAAGCTCCTTGTTCAGTGTCAGCAGAAAGGGACCCTGTTCCCTGTTCTTCTGAGACTGCACCAGCTCTGAGCAGATGTCACCGGAGCGCCTGCCCAGGCTCTGTTCAAACCAAGAGAGAGGGTGGGAGCTTCCCTCCAGACAACAGCACTTTGTACCCTCTGCCTAGGGTCTTCCTGGGGCAGCTCCCCCCACAACACTGAGACTTGCTGCAGGAGCCAGTACAGCTTGTTGTTAACATATGGTTATACATTGCAGGCTGTGCTTTGCAGCACTTTACAGAAACTCCTCTGAGCCCCTTTGCTGGGGGCTGTGCTGGGTCCCTGCAAATCACAGGTGCTGGGCAGGAAGGAGGGAGTGCTGCATGTATGCACGTAGGGACTCATTTCTACAGGACAGGCTGGTCTGCTGAGGCTGGGAGCAGAGCTAGACACAGCAGATGTGGCTCTGGTGGCCACGTGCACAAGCCCAGATGCAGGCTGGGACCAGGGGGCTGGCTGAAGGAGGCACATTTTCCGAGGGGAAGAGTTTGGTTGAAAAACTTCAGGCATGGGACTGTAGACTGGGTGCAAGGCCAGACCAGGCGCTCAGACCATCCAGCTCAGATCACCATCCCAGACCCCCCCAGGCCCCAAGGCAGGCAGCACTGTCCTCAGCTTCCTGCTCCTCATCTGGGGTTTCCTGAACATCTGCAGACGGGTGTGGGTTGTGACATGTTGTGCTCTGCCAGCCTGCCCGCAGGTGCCAAGTTGCCACACGACTGCTGTCACTGCCGTGTGGTGCAATCTTGTTGCCCCACAGCTGGGGGGCGGGGTGCATGGTGCAGGCTGCTGTGATGATGATGAAGTGAGTGTTGCCACACTCATATGTTGGAAGCAGATAGGCCAGAAAGCCAGCAATAGGTAGAAAGGTCAATGTCAATAAGACCTGGGGTGCCTGAAGGAGGGCATTGGTAGAGGATGTGGTCGGCCAGCTGAGCTTGAGCACCACAGCTGCAGCCAGTGTCGTTAGTAGAGAGGCCCAAGAGTGCATACTTGCCTTACACTATCCAACATCCGTTTTGAGGTGGTTAAGAGCAGTCCAGGCCTTCAAAGGCAGCTGCCATCCTGCGAGACGGAAGCTGGTATTGGGGAGGGAATTCTTCAGCTGCACTTCTTATCCAGCACATGTCCTGCTCCACTGGCGGGAGGTCCATGCTATAGGTGACATCTCATCTGCAGATATGATGAGCTTATTGGTCTGAGTGCAGAACGGGTCCTGAGACTGAAGTTGTTGGTTTTCTGGTTTGCAGCTGCTAGGCTGGAGCGCAAAGAATGGTCTGGATCTTGGGCTTTGAGGCCTAGGGCCAGGGTAGCAGCTTTGTCTCTGGATGCAAGGGCGGAGAATGCCTGGGAAGACTGGTAAGCAGTCAATTGGGGTTGGCATAAGGCATCCGGTAATGGTCCTCATGATGCTGTTAAGGCTGGAATCCACTAGCACTGGTGTGCATGCTCCGGACCCATACTGGTACACAGTGCTCAGCAAGAGCATATGCAAGTGCCAAAGCAGAGGTGTGAAGTGTTTGGAAACTTGCACCCTACATGATGCCAGCAAGGCTGCAGTGAGCCAAGTCCGCAGACATGACTCAGCTGCAGCGAGCAGGGCCAGAGCTGACTCCGCTGCGTCTTGCTGCAGACTCATGCTTTCAGCGCACAGTCCTCAGCCACCGCTGCTGGGTGATGTCAGGATGCACAAAATAGGAGAAACTAGGCAGCAAAGCTGTTGAATGGATCTGGTGAGGAATTACCCCCAGTGAGGAGTTAGCATCTGGCTCCAATTGCAAATGGCACATGTGGTGGAGGCTGAACAGGCCAAGAGTGAGTCTCAGCAGATGCAACTTTCTTATGAAATTATGGGGCCTCTACACAACTGACCAATGTGTTTATCAGCAGAAGCAAACCATGAATCATCCCCTGAGATGCTCTGTAGCACCACAGTGCACCCCACGAGATCTGGCAACACAAACACCAGAAGCAGTGGCTTGTGCAAAATATTGGGAGCAAACCACATAGAAAGGTTGGACTGGAGAAATGATGAAGACCAGAATGCAGCAACCTCCTGCCAGGAGGCGCCCATGGTGCCCAGCCCTACCCTGTGGCAGGCTCTGCTGCCCTGGGCTCCCACTGCCCATGCTTCTTTGTCTTTCCCTCTATCCCTCAGGTAAGACCCTCGCAAAGCAGTGCTGTGGGCCCCCTTGGCCTGGCCCAGGCGCCTCCTAGCTGGGTTTGGTTGTCTCCCCTCCTACTCTGTGCCTACCTCTCCCCTTCCCACCATCATCCAGCCCTTCCCTGTCTACTTCATCCTGCCCCTGGGGAATCTGGTCCAAGGCAAAAGGCAGCCCCATGTGCACAGACACTGTCTGACACTCACATGGGATCAAGGCACAAGATATCTCCAGCCTGGGGAGGTATCTGGTACCTGGCACAAGGACCCCAGCTTCCGTTTTGGGGGCTGGGCTGGGTCCTGGGGGGTTGAGGGGGGAGACACTGAACCAGAGTTCACTGCACCCGAGTTCTGCAAGTTAGGGCTTTCTTCTCTTCCCATGAAAGGGACCCAGTGCAATGAGGAATCCCCATTGGCTGTGGGAGCGGGAAAGCCAATGTCACCAGCCCCACACAGCGCACGCACTGCTGGGTCTGGCCGGGATTGATGTGGCCTGCCCGGCAGCTGGTGGAGCCCAGTCCCATCTGCTCGATGACAGCAGCTGGGACCCCTGCCACCTAGATCCCAGAGCCTGCTGGCTCCAGCCATGCCTGGGACATGCTGTGTGAAGGAGAGGCTGAGGTGTGAGCCCAACTTCCCTGGCTCCGTGATTGAGCCGGGTCCATGGAAGGGCTCCAGGCTTGTGTGGGTAACACATGGCATCTTTGCCAATCTGCCCAGCATGGCTGGACCGGCACTGTGGGGGCTGTGCTGCTGTGTGCTTGGCATTTCTGCAACCCCCATTCCCACTGTTGGATCCTGGCTCCTTTCAGTTTCCTTATGTGAAAGGAGGGGAGAATCCCAGCTTGCAAAATGGAATTGCAGTAAATGCTGACATTTCATGGTCTGGGAGCCTGGCCCCGTGCTCCACGAACCCAGGGCATATGGTGCCCTGGTCCTTGTGGGGCTGGCCCAGTTCTCTGTGGGGTTGCTCTGTGAACGGGAGGCTGCTGGTGGGGGAGGAAAGGGGGTGAAGAGGGGTCTGTCACCACCTCCCAGAGCTTTTGTAACAAGAACGAGAGGAAGAGAAAGTATGCAAGGGTGATAAACCACGGGTGCTTTTTTTAAAAACAAAGTATATTTCTATATATAGAGAGAGAATTATATATATATACATCCTCTATCACAAACTTTCCATTGCACGTCGTAAACCGCATTCAGAAACCCGCGTTCCCATTACAATAAATGCACCTACTCCCCTGCGCCCCTCCAGAGTCAGGCACTGACACACCCACCCCCACAAATACCCCACACCCGAGACACAGGCACTCACACCCCAACTACAGACAGGGTTAGTGCTCACACCGGCCGGGGCATCCCAGTCCCAGCGCAGGGCTGGCAGATCATCTCCACGTATTTAGCTGCAGAAGGCGGCGGTTGGCCAATTTGCCCATGTACTTGGAGCCCTGACATCAGAGCAGCTCCTGGCAGGGTCCCAGCTGGGCACCAGGGCGGTGATGCCCACTGAGTGCAGCAGCTGCCTGGGGCCAGGGAGGAATCTCCAGACAAGCAGCAGTGACCCAAGCTGAGCAGAGCCATTGCGGTCGCTTCACCCCGCACCTCTCACAAGAGCTGTCCAGGGCAGAGGAGGTCATGGCTTTGGCACGCAGCATGAGAGGAGCCATCCAGCTAGGGAGAGAGAGGAGAGGGAGCCCTGGGGTGCTGGACTGCAGAGTCTCCTTGGGCACCTGGTGTCTGTGGGAGTCAGGGCTGGGGTCTCACTCTGTCTTGTGGGGGTCCAGAGCTCCAGCACTTAATGAACCCAGTTGCAGAGGGGGCCCGGGTCCCCAGCCCAGCCTGGAGAAGCATGGCATCCTGGCTCCAGTGCAGGAGGCAAGGGGGTCTATCATTAGTCACCTGGGTTCACAGATGAACCCTGACTGGAGCAGCACAGGGGCTAGGCAGTGGGACGGGTAGGGTGGGGGGCAGAGCCTGTCTCTGGCAGAGCGCGGGCTGGGCAAGGATGTAATAGCTCTCCATACATACACCAACTGGGCAAATGCCAGCAAAGGGAAAGGCCTTGTGATGTGAGGAGGCAACGCTGGCTCAGGAACAAGTGGGCACGAGTTGCCCAGGGTAAATTTAGGCTGGAAATTAGAAGGTTTGTAACCGTCAGAGCCATGAGCTTCTGGATGCGCCTCCAGCTGGAGCGGCTGAGCCTGACACAGCGTGAGCTTGATGCGGCGCAGATCCTGCTCCCGCCGCAGTATTTTGGCCCAAGGGTGTGGGGGTGGGAGTCTGACAGGCTGGGGAGCATCCATGGGACACAGCGAGGCACGTGGCCCCACTGTCTCCGAGTGGCAGCCAGCGGGCACCGTGCCATGCATGCGTGGGCTTCTCCACGCTGACGCACACGGCCCGTGCTGAGTAAGAGCATGAGGCATGTTGCCGTGGCCGAAAGAACAAGCTGAACGCTGGAAGGAGCAGCATATACAGAGCCCGCGTCAACCCGCCGGCCGTGGCTGCCGTCCAGGCCCGAGGCTGGGAACATGGAGCACAACCAAGAGGCAGCAGCAGAAGGAGGAAGGGAAGAAAAGAGAACAAAATGAGGCAGGGAAGGCAGGACAGCACCAGGGCTCCTTTGGGCCGGACCCCCAGCAGTTTGTGCTCAGCTGGGCAAGAGGGCTCCCACCTGCTCCAGGTGGGCCAGCAGCCGCTCTGCTCCCAGCCTCTGGCCTGGCAGTGCTGGGTGGAGGGCGGCTTGGGGCAGGCGAGTTCCCCGTTGCAGGGTGCAGTCGTGGCCCCTGGGGATGCTTGTGATAGGACACCAGAACTCCCTCCCTTGTTACCCTGACACCAGCCCTTGTCCCCCACTGGAGCTCCTGGGGCTGGCCGTGCCCAGGGCTAGGGTGAGCACCTGTCCCTAACTGGGTGGGACAGTCCCAAAATGTGAACATCAAGTCCCAGTCCCAGGCTGAATGACTCTGGGACAGCATTTGTCCCCGATTCCCCTTGACACAGTGAAACCATAGCAACTATCTTTCCAGTATCATGTGCAGGGATCTAGGTTTTCCGTTTGTCACAGAAAGCTGCAGCAACCACGGATTTCCCTTTGCAGGCTGGCAGAAGCCCAGCCTGCAAGGGGCTGCTTGGGGTTGGGGGAAGAAGGACACGGGGGCACCATGTGCATGGGTATGTGTGCACAAACATGCGCATGGCCAGGAATACAGCCCCAGGCCACAGCGGACAGCGGCTCACCCAGCTGCCTGCAGGTAAGCCTATGATGGGGAGGGACAGGAGGGTGTAGATTGAGGTCTCCACAGTGAAGGGAGTGGGACATAGTTGGCAGCTGGGGCTGGGGACACTGCCCAGCTGGGGCTGTGCATGGGGCTGGGGGCTTGGGCCAGGGCAGGAACGGGCAGCTGCAGGGAGTGGGACAGAGCCACGGGCAGCTCGCCCAGGGGGTGGTGACACTGGCAAGGGGACATACGTCTCGCTTTTGCATTGGGAAAAAGTGGGCAGGAGGAAGAAAACTGCATGGCTGGCTTGGCATTGGCCTGAAGTGCCTCCCAGCGCGTAGCAACCGGCGAGGGTCACTCTGCTTCCTTTGAGCGTGGCCCCAGGGGTCTGGCCCGGCTGGGTGCACCAGTGCTCAGCACTGGGAGAGAGGTGCCTCCCTGCAGAGAGTCTGCCCCACCCCGGGTGATCAGGTTTGATCGGCCGGTTTCCCTCTGGCCTTCAGCCCCAGGAGACCCAGGGAATGCCACGGGGCTGGGGAGGGTGCTGACTCTTCCCCACAGCCTGGTGCAAGGCAGGACTGAATTACCCCAGGCTGATGCAGCAGCACCCGCGGCGCCAGCTCATGCCAGACGCGGGGCTGACTCACTGCCTGCCACAGAGCCACTCTCATCCCCCACCAGACACCCACGGGTGTAATGCGGAGGAAAGCTGGCGTGTGCTGGGGCCCTGTGCTTCAGATGCCAGCAGCTTGGACTTGGTGCTTCCCGCCTGGCCAGGCCTGGCCTGCAGCAGCAAGGGATCTGACTGCTTGGCTCTAGACTCTTAACACTTTCCCCACCACCGATGCAAACTAGGACTTCTCTTTGGAGAAGGGCCTTGCACTGCCAGGGGTGCAGAGGCAGCTGTGCCTTTCAGGCAGGGAACAAAGCCTGGTGCCAGGCCTGGGGCTGAGTCTGGGGCTTGTTTTGGAAATCCCATCTGGCCAGGGGCTGGGATGAGATCCCTGACATGATGCTGACACGGCTTCTGTGCAGCGCCTGTGAGAGCAGCGTGGCGGAGGCAGGGGCAGTGTGGAGGAGGAAAGTACTGACTCACACTTTCTGCTCGGACTCCTACCCAGACTGGCTTCAGGGACCCTAAATGCATTTGGCAGTGGCATTGGAGAAATGGGTCTGGGCCAGCTCCCAGCTCTGCTCTGCTCTGCTCTGTATAGGCTCTCTAGTATAGCGCGAGTCCAGCCCCACTCCTGGCAGCCTCAGTCGGTCTCAGCCGGACTCTGGCTCTGCAGCCTCCACACCCAGGAGAGCTGAGGCCATCGGCAGGGCCTGTGGCAGAGACAGGCTTCAGCATGCAGCGTCTCTGCCCCTCCACATGCCACGAGGGCTGCTCAGGAGACATCTCTGCCAGTTTGCAAGCGCCTGGCACTGATCTGAATGGACCCGCCAGGCAGGCAGAGGCTGGCCCATCACTCACTTGGGGAGGCAGAAGGGAAGTGGACAGTAGTGCAGGGCGCTTACTCCCAGAGGCGTTGTCCGTTGTGGGAGGAGGGCACTGCTTTTCTCTGGAGAAAGTTACTCCAGGGTTGGTGCCGTGTGTCCTCACCCATCAGCTGTGCCAGGGGCAGCCACGTGTTCCACGCAAACCAGCTTTCACCGCACCTAACAGCCCAGCTCCATCCAGCACTGACTTCAGGCTGCAATGTGGGAGCTCTGCCTGCATGTCCAGTCCTTACTCTGTGTGCCTGCATCAGTGACCTAGGCCCAGCAGCTGCTCTCGGGGAGCTCCCATGCTGCAGTGCCAGGGCACCCCGTATATGGCTGAGCACAGCCCACAGCACTGGCGAGGGGAGGGAAGGGCCCATAAGCGGTTCAGATGGGAGCTCTGCTCCCAGTGCTGCCTCGGCACCTCCCCAGCCTGCCTGCAGTGCCCTCACTGCAGAGCTGGGCTTCCACGTGTGGTGTGGGTGACTCTTGGGATACCCCCACCCTCTCACCATGCTGGCATGTCCTGGCACCGGGATGCATGAGGACCTGGGAGTTGTGAGTAGGTACAGAGGGAACTCGTGTGGTGTGGGAGGCACTGGGGCATCCCATGCTCAGGGTTCCCGCTGGTTGCCCGCTGGAGCAGGAAAGGATTTTTTTCTTATGCTACTGGGGGAAATGTACCTGCCTCTGAGACTGTAGGATGCTCTGGCTGGGGCTCCCTGATGCTCTTACTAGTACAGGACACGCAGAGGCTCCTGATCGGAGGTGCCTGCTCTTCTGTTCAGGGTCAGACCGATCGCCCAGTGTGGGGTCAGGAAGGAGTCCTCCCGCCAGGTCAGAGAGGCACCAGCTGTGGGGCTTCATCTTCTCCTGCAGCCTGGGCAGGGCTTGTCCTGGGATGTCCTGGGCATCTCTGAACCAGCCCTCCCAGTCATCCTTGGGACAGGCACTGGCCAGCCCTTGTTCCCCTGCTGTCACCTAGGACGTGGGATGGGGTCTTCCTGGGGTCCCAGGCCCTGTGTCTTGTGTGTGTGTGTGTGAAGTGGTGACTGAGGGGTTTCTGTGGGGCGGGGGCTGGACTTGCTGCCCCGGGAGATTCCTTTCTGCCCTCTATCCACATGTCCCTGCCATGGCAATTGCCTGGACACTTCCAGCTGTCCTGTTCCCAGGGGACCTGGCAGGGCCAGGCTGGGCAGTCGGGGCCAGGCTGTTAGTGCTCCCCTCTCAGGCTGATCCCACAGTGTTGAAGTCCTGAGTTGGGGAGGGGGATTTTGGGAGCCCTTGTTCAGTTTGGGTCCCTGCCCCACACCTTGCTAACTCCTGCCTGGCAGGCAACAGGGCCAGGATAGCACAGGCACTGCCCAGCTGTCCTGCCCTGGTGCTGTCCTGCCTGAGCGGGGGCTGAGGACATGGTGTGAAGGGCTCAGGCCTGGCAGAGCTCAGTCCAGAGGGTGCAGCACCCAGGTTTAGGCTTGCACTTCCTTTGCAGCAGTGCGAAGCATGAGCCATTTGCCCAGCGGCCCCGACCCAGGCAGCCCCTGCCTGTCCTTGGCCCATCACTCCGCATGCTGCCCTTCCTTGTGGGATAGGGAGCCTGGGGGGAGGGGGATGGATAAGCTGCTCCTTCCTGCTCTGGGCTGGAGGTCTGGGGGCTGCGGGTGACCCAGAGCACACAGTCCTGGTGAGCTGCTCTCCCCAGCTGGAGGTGCACAGCGCTGACCTCTCCTGGATTGCGTGTTCTCCCAGGGAGCAGCTGCTTTCCTAATTTACGACGGATATCTCCGCTTTTCCCACATCCTCTGGCTGTGGAGCCCTGGGCACAGGCCAGTCCAGGCGGCCCGAGAGGCGCTGACGTCACGCCTGGAGAACACAGGGAGTTCTCGGAAGATTTCAGAGCGGAGTTCCCTTCCCCGTCCTGGTGTGGGGAAAGGCTGACGGAGCCGGGACACACATGACCACTCATCCCATGTTGACACACACCTTCCCAGGGTCCTAGCTCAGTGACCCAGTGCTGACTCGCCCTCCTGTGTCCCAGGCATGCTTGTGGGATCCCACTTCCCGGCAGCATCTGGCACCCGCCTCATTTTGCCAACGGGCCCCTGGGACACCCCCTTCCAGCTCAGGCCCCTTCAGCTTGACAGAGCTCCTGTGTCCTGCTTGATCCCCTTTGGGAAGGTATCCCTGACCGTGCTGTCCAGCCCAGCAGACACTCCGGCTTTGCAGTTTCCATTGGACGTGGCCTTGCCCCCCACCTCCTTCACAGCATTGTGCTGCAGGTGGGCCTGGGAGGCAGCAGCTGTCAGGGCTGGCTGCATTTTGGCTAGGGCAGGGCCTGCCTGGACTCTTGGAGGGTGCTCCTCTGGGTCTCCAGCTGTTCCTCCTTGCTGTGGTCAACAATGCTGGCCCTCCCCAGGGGGCTGCTGGGTAATGAACACATTCCCCTTGGACTGCTCCTGGGCTGCATCTGCCTGAATATGTGCCCCCTTTTGTCTCCAGCACCTCCCTTCTCACAGCCTCCCCCTCTGTCCCATCTTTGGGCCCCAGGCTCTGAGATATTTTCAGCCATGTGCACTGAGCAGCTCTTGGTGACCTGATGGCTCTATACCCCCTAGGTCAGCACTAGCCCATTCTCCAAGCCCTGGTTCCAAAAAAAATTAACCTCTTCTTTTCCCATGTCCAAGCTACCCAAGGAAATGGAGGCATGTAACATTATTGTAACATGGGCACATTTCGGCCAGAAGTCTTGCAACAACCCATTGCCTGTTGTGCTGTCCCAACTGACTCAGCAGCTTCTGCAATCCCTGGCTGCTGGAGTTTCCGGGAGAGCTGGCGCTGAGTGCAGCGGTTCTCAGCACCCGACGCTGCTGTCCCTTCCATGTTGCAGAGTCTTGTCCCTGTCTACTCCATGACTCAGGCAGGGCTGGGGCCAAGTGGTGGAGGTGGCTGCTGTGTCCAAGGCAGGGGCTGGGCTGCGGCTGCAGTGCATGGTACCTGGTGCAGGGAGCTCCAGGGCTGCAGAAGCCACAGTGCAGGGCCCAGCAGGACTCTGCTGTGGGTTGGAGAGCAGGGGAAGGGAGCCAGCTCTGGACAGGGCTGAGGGCAGGGCCTGGGGCCGACAGCCTGTCTGAGAATGGGCAAGGGATTCTCTGGGAATGTGGGGTAATAGCTTCACCCCGGGAACGTGGGGGTGTGGGAGGGCTGGTAACCATGCTCTAAGCTTGGAGACCAGGGTGTCACTCCCATGCACCCGGCTCTCTCTGCAGGTCTGCGCCTGACCAGGGCAGGGAGTGGTTTTGCTGCAGCAAGGTGGGTGGGTATGGCGGCTTGCCCCCGCCGGCCCTGGAGCAGAGGCACTCTGACCCCAGGCTGCAGCCCCAGAGCTCCCAGGCACTTCAGGACCTTTGCTCTGGCTGGGTTTTTGGTCCAAAAATTCCTTTGCCAAAAGTTCATCAGGCTCCTTTCCAACAGGCCAGGCTCTCCCGCTCTCTCCCCTTGCTGGGAGCAGGGGGCTGCCATAAGCAAGCCAGGACAGCCGGCTTCCTGGGCCTAAGCTCCAATCCTGAGTCATGGAGCCGGGGTTAGGAGAGTGTCAGGGAAGGACCCACCATGAATCATAGCATCTGTCCTGATGGGCAGGAGTGTCTGTCCTGACGGGTCTGTCACCCAGGCAGGAAACTTCGTTGGCTGTGCCCCAGCCCTAGTCTTAGCCCTAGCCCTAGCCTGTGCGGGTTACAGGGTGATCTCCAGGCAGGGCCCAGGCTTGCCTGGACACCAGGAGAAGCCCAAATCCCCACAACCCCAGATCTGATTCCTCCCTGTTAACAATCTGCGCCTCCTTGCTGGAGTGCCAATCCCACATCTGAGTCCCTGTGGGCCCAGTCCTGGCCCCCAGGCCTGACCCTGCCTTGTGCCACCATGGGTGGTGCCTGCTGTGGCTTCCCATTGCTTCCAGCACATGGACCAGGGCATTGAGCAGCCTTGGGTCTAGCCCTGGGCAGAGCTGTTCCCACTTTGGGGCAACAGGGCACCACCCTAGGCCTCTGGCAGGATTGGCTCCAGGTGACAGGCATGAAACAGAGGCATAACATGGCATTAACGCCCGTGCCAGGAGTGCTGGGTGGTGACGCAGAACCCAGGAGTCCTAGCACAGCCTTCAGCGCATGGTGCAGATGCCCCAAGGAGGGCGTCGAGCCAGGGCCACAGCATCCTGCTGAGCCTCGCAGGAGGAATGCAAGGGCTGGGGTCAGGCCAGCGGCTGCAGCTGCACGAGTGACGCAGGGTTGTAGCTTGCCCTGAAGATGTGGGGAGCACGGGCATGTTGAGCATGGACCCTGGAGAAGGGGCAGGAGGTTCAGGACTCCCAGTGGGGGCCTGCAGCTGTTGGCCCAGGGGGCAGGTGGCAAGTGAGTAGGCCTGAGCACCTGGAAGGAGCACGCCCTTGTGGGCCGCTCCCTGGTGCAGGGGGCACGGTCCCACAGGGCTGACTCACAGCGGGCGGTTTGG
>JAGPOW010000182.1:16652-36307 GCA_030014935.1 Caiman crocodilus
CCTGCCTCCCAGCCTGGGGCTCCAGCTCCCTCGCAAGCCCCCCGGGTGTCTTGGGGGAGCTGGCTCCCCCAGCCCTCCCCATGGTTGTTTTCCTCCCTCTCAGCTGATTTGCGTTGCCTTCTTCTTTTGCTGACACAGGCTTGGGTCACATCTGGAAGCAATCAATGTTGTAAATAGGTTTAATTCCTGCCTCTCTGCAAAGGCGGGTGGGGGGGAGGTGCCTGGCGCTGGTTGCCAGCTCCTTTTTGGGGGGGGTTGCTGTTTCCGCGGAAACAAGCAGGGAGCAAGAAACATTCTGAACTCTCTTCTAAATCTCCCAGGAACGGGAGCCGGGAGAGCACAGCTGGGCCCAGCTGGGACATACGTGCATTGCGTCCCCAGGGGGCTGGGGAGTGCATCCTGCTGGCCTCTGGGTGGACAAGGATCGGCTCGCCGGGTCCCGGGGCTCAGGACATCAGACAGCTCGGCATGACACCGTCACCGGCCGAGCAAGCCTGGGACTTGGGACTAGGAAAAGGGGAAATTCCTCTCTGGGCTGAGATGGGCAGCCCCTCCCCATAAAATCAAGCCCTTTGCCTTAGTGCCTTGGGGGCCAGGGCTGGCTGTCTGTCAGGCCAGACTCAGGAGCTTGGCCTGACCGGGACGAGGCCCAGTGCGAGGAGGAGCAAGCGGGGAGTGCTCCCAGCAGTGCCAAGGCCAATGCTGAGCTGAGCATCTGGCAGCGCTGCCTCTCCTCGGGGCATGGAAGGAGCACATCGTTGCCTGGGCCGGCCGCGGGGAGGTGTCCCTGGCAGGGCAGTGTGTCAGTAGGAGCAGACCGAGGCCCACGTGGCCATGGACTGAGCCCCTCCCTGGCGCAGTGAGAGGGAGCTCCCAGATCCCGGCGCTCAGCTTGCCAGCTTATGGAAGAGCTCAGGCAGGCTGCTGGGACTCAGCAGCGCTCAGTGCTGGGAGCGATGTGCTGGCTGGAGGTTGTGGGGGTGCACATGTGTGTGCACATGTGCATGTATGGGCATGTGTGCTGCTGGACTCCATCCTTTCTTCCCTGCTCCCGAGCCCGTGCATTACTGTCCCAGCGAAACTACCCCTTTTCCACCAGGGACCTCCCTGCTGGGGGCCAGTGTGAGCGGCCTCATGGGTGTGGGTCCAGAAGGACTGCGTCTCCAGGTGTGTCCCAGGGCCACTGGTTCTGCCCCAGGCGTCCCAGCCCTACTGACCCAGCACACCGCTCTGGGGACACGTGCACAGCCTACCCTCTGTGGGCCGTGAGCTGAAAGTCCAACACGGCTGCCATGGCATGTGCAACTCCACCCCACCACTGCATGCAAATCAGCCAGGATATTTATAAACAATGCGTGTGAGCATGCGGTCTGGCTTTAAAGTGATGGTGCATTGGTTCTAGCACTGGGAAGGCCTGGCCTTGAAGGCCCAGGGGAATGGAGGCTGCAAGGTTCCCTATTGCCTGGCTCCCACTGCAATGCCCCTGTCCTCCTGCAGCCCCAGTCCATTGTACCCCTGCGCAGTCCTGCCATGCAGGGAGCAGAGCCCCTTTAGTGCCAGCATGCAGGTTAGTCCACATTACCAGTGCGGCTCGGGAATGCTGCTTGAACACGCTCACTCCTGGACTGCCCTGGTGAGCTGCAGGTCTCTAGAAGGTAGTGAGCAGTGCCCATGTTGACTGGACCTTGAGCTGCCGTCTCATCCTGGGGTGGTCTGTGACCACCGTGTCCAGCCATCCCACTGCCGTTGCAGCCCAATGGCCTGACTTATGGTGCTGGCCAGTCTCTGCCCCTTGGCTCCCCCCATGTGCTGGGCAGGGGATGTCCCTCTGGATGTGAGAAGGAGAGAGACCCTGCCCCGGGGTCCTTTGCATGGGGCTGGACAGTCTCTGGAGGGCAGGTGGCTGCATGTCCAACCTGCACAAGGGTGCTGGGCTGGCAGCTGTCCACCTTCAGCCGTGAGGCAAGGGGGCTCTGTCACCAGCACCACCCCCCTTGGTGCTCCCATCTGGACAACAGCAGCATCATCTGCCTGGGCACAGAGCCATCAGCCTCAGGGGGCTCCAGGCAGGAGGGAACATGGCAGCACGTCATCTCGGCAGGCCAGGCCCATCCCCTGCTCCCTGTGCTAGCTCCCCTTAAGGCCTCCAGCCTTGCCCTAGCACTTGCCACCTGGGTCCAGTCACCCAGGGGTACCTGCCCTGCAGTTGTGCTGTCCAGGCAGCATCATCTCCGGCAGGCTGTGCTTCCTCAACACGTGAGGCCAGGAGCTCACCCTCACAGAGGGGCATTGTCTGTCTGAGGGCACTGATCATTGCCTTGGAGTGGTGGCCCTGCCATGTAGATGAGTACCAACAGGACTGTGGCCTGGGGACCATCATCAGCAGCCCTGTTCCTCTGGCTCAAGGGCCTTTCAGGCACTGCTCCTCTGAGCGGGAAACTTCTCCCAGGACTCCCCTGTGGCAGGCCAGTAGGGGAAGCTCCTGCATTGACCCTCCCACCTCACTACGCCTGTCCACCTTCTGGACTCCACATGTCCCTCCAGGAGCGCCTAAACCCTGGCAGACCCCCTTTTAAGCCCCTCCGCAGAGTCCAGGGGTAATGTGTGCTGCCACCACCCCGAGAAGGGACTGTCTGGGTCCTGTGTCCTTGGGAAAACACAGGCCTAATAGTCCTATGGGTAGTTGACCCAATACAAGAACTTGGGGCACTTCCCCAAGTTGAGGGCCAAAAAGGATAGTCTTCCTTAGTCCGCAGACCCAAGGGGCCTCCTAAGCATAATTTAACCCACCCCTCAATAAATCTCTCACACTAGTCACAAAGGAGAACTTTATTGGTTACATAGGGAAGGGTTAGAATAGGATACAGGGTAGCGCAATATCAGAGAAATCCCATTGAGCAAACTCCTGTGGCTGGGAAGCCTTTTATCTTGCATCTGAGTTACTGCAAGCTATGTATCTAGTTAGATCTCAGGTAGCTTACTCACAAGTATCATCCCGAGGCAGGTGGAGATTCCCTCTGGAGGCAGGCGGTTCCTTGATCATGAGTTTTGAGAGAGAGGGCAAGTTTCAGACGGTGCAGCTCTTCTTTGTTCCTGAGTATCCCTCATGGCTGCTGCCCCCTTCTCCCAGGCAGTCCTTAACTTATATAATCCTTGTGACCTCATTTACCTGGTCCAATGGAGGCCAGCACCTGTCGGCTGTCAGCCAACCAATTTGAAATACATCACTAGTTGCCAGGTAGACTCTAGCCCACCAGGAAGGAAGCCCCTCACCCAGGTATGTCATGCCAGTTACACAGGCAGGGGGAGCAGGTTTCCCCCCTCCCTCAGGACTGTATCCAGCTCAAGCTACCTAAAGAGATAGGGCAAGGATGTGTCTCTCTGCTGGGCCCATCCTTATCAAATTGTCACAGAGCAGAGACTTTGGAGAGAGACAAAGGTGGCTTTCTGGCACATCCTCTAGGGTTAAGGCCCTGTCGGGTTCCCCCACTGGGCCCTGCCCTGCCTCCTCTGCTAGAAGCTGATATCCTACGGTGTCACTGTGTTGCTTTAATGAAGATCCACATGCTGTTTTGCAAGGGAAGGAGAGGAGAGCAGAGCCTGTGCGGCAGGAGTGCTGAGCAGGGATCCAAGGAGCAACACTTGCCTGGACCTGGACCTGGGTCCATAGCTCCTGAGCCCTTCCCTTCCCAAGTCCCCACAAGCTCTTACGGCAACCTGGTGAGGGCAGGGGAGCCAGAAGAGCCCTGGCCTCCATCCTTGTCATGTCTTAATTTTTGCAAAAAAACTCAAAACTCCACTTATATAACTCCATCTCCAACACTCTGCCAAGTGGCCCTTGTGGTTCACTTGGCAGCTCAAAGCACACTAAAAACCCATTATACAGTTTGCACCATGCACCTGCGTGCCTGCGCACCCATCTCCATACCCATACTACTATTTACTGCCCTCCTCAGAGGGTCTACTCCTGAAAAAGTCTATGCCAGACCCCCCTCCACCAAATAAGGTCTGCCATTTCTTTCCTGTTGTTCTCTTCTGTCTTCCTGTACCAGTACATTTCACTCAGTCCCATTTTAATATAGTCCTCAGCCATGGAGGTCTGAGTGTCTATTTGTGAACAGGTGTAAGGCCCATCCCAAAAAGTGTTCTGGGAGGAGGCTAAGCTAGCATCCTGTAGTGGGGGGTCAGCTTTAAAGACCGATAATGGGTCTCATTTTAAAAATGCGGTAGTGGGATGATGGTGCGAGAACGCAAGGGTAGAACATTGGTTCGGCATTCCTTACCATCCACAAGTCCAGGGAAAGGTTGAGCGTTTGAACCAGGAGTTAAAGAGGAAACTGGAAGTAGCACAAGAGGTTTTTGGAAAGGGATGAGTCCGGCAAAATCCTTGGATATTAAGACCCTTGCAAACATGAGGAGGAGAGTGGGAAACTAGCCCTTTCGCCCTGATGATGGGCCGGCCTCCGCATTTCCAGTGGGAGGAGGAGGTGGAGTTGGGTCTGGAACAATGGGATAAGCATCGATCCCTCCGACTCCCTGAAAATAGAATTTACATCCCAAGCAGGTCAGAGAAGAGAGCAAGAGGGTTTGGTCTTGGCTTGGGGGCAGGATAACTCGGTGTTGGTAAATATTTACCCAAGTAAATATTGGGTCCCCGCTAATCACACAGCTATTTTCCAGGAAACACCACGAGAGCCTGGGTGGTGCTGCTGATGGGGCTAAATTGGACTTGGGGTGCACTTTACTATCCTGGCTGGTGGAAATCAACCTCCCAGTGCTACCTCTTAAGTCTATGTAATCCAATGCTTCTTGCCTCCCATATGGCTTGCCAAGGGTATGTGTCTGACGTGTTTCTGTTGCACGCCTGGAATTCCAGTGACCGCCAAACCTGGCAGCTGGCGGATACTACCAGCAGTCTGTATGGAGCGCATCGGTGTGTATGGATCGACACAACAAGATCGAAGGGAGCACAGCTGCGGGGTGCCACCCACTGCAGAGTGCATGTTTTGGACCCAAAGAAGAACGTTACGTTCCACTACAAGGTGACTGTGGCCCCAGCTACCAACTGGACTCTATTGGCCAATGATGACGAGTACATCACTGAGATTGAGGAGCACCAAATTCTCGGAGCGAAAGGCACTTACAGTCATACTGTGCACAATGGACTTCGAATAGACTTTGTGTTTATATTTTCTAATATTGTGGGATCGCTAGATTGCTAGCCAGGAAGGCATCCCATCCCTACAGAGGTATGGGAGGCCTTGTGTGGACAGGCAGAGTTTCCTCATCTTAACCCAGGATGAATACAAGGGTTGTGAAACGGAGTGCAAATCTCTTTCTGGATTTTGTTGGGTCCCACCTATCCAGAAAAGATTCCTACAGTTTTGGGAGCTAGGGTCTCAGAAAACTTTGTTGTATTCCCCTCACTGTTCTTGGAAAGATTTGTAGTTTTGCAATGGGAAATGAATGTCACCAGGACACATCCATGGCGCATCAAATGGGCAGAGCCCATTCTATTGGCCTGACTAGGAAATCCTGGATTGCATAGGAAATTTCATAGAGATGCAGCAACCGTCCTGGGTTTACTGGGAAGTGCCGGAACAGTACTTAACCAAATGGACATAGAGGTAGTGCAAAATAAGCTTGCTAGGATGGGACAACTCACCCACCAAGCATTAGAGGGTCAAATTGTGGCTAATGAGGAATATCAGGAGAATCATGTCAAAACTATAACAGTGGCAGTGCAACCACTCAAGCAGCTACATGCCATTATGCATTCAGTGTTAGCAGGGATGCGAGACTTAACCATATCCTGTGTAACTATGCAAACCTTTGTATTACACCAATATGAAAGACAAGTGCTTTGGATCAAGGCAGGGGATCCAGCAGTCATATCCAATTTCTATGCAGAATGGTGTCCCGAATGTAAGCCCCTCTTTGTGAAGGTCATCTCCTCTGGGATTAACAAGCCCTTGAGGGGATATATTTATGTAAGATCGGTGGGGATGGAGACCAGAACCAGGCCCCTCTATGACTATGTCCCAATCCCTATAGTATTGGTGGGGAGGATGTGGGCCCCCAGGTCCCCTGCTAAATGGGTGACTCAGGCAGGAGAGCTCCTAGACCCCAGAGGGTGTGAACATCATGAATGGGTGTGCTTTCATGAAAATTTCCTAATGGACCCTTGTCATCTACATCAGGACAGTGTGGGTGATTGTGTGCTAGATGGAATATTTAACCAAACCACTGTAGTAGTGAACAATGCCATCGGGTGGCTACGTGTTGCTTCAGTGACCCCGGTAACCTGGAACGATGGGAATGTCTCCCGGGCCCCTATTAGAGAGTGCCATTGCAATGCTACTGCTGTAGAAAGTGGAGGACATATTTATGCACAACCTACCTATTCAGGTTCATTAAGTTTAGCCAAGATCTTCCCGGTGAATTGGACAATGTCGTTAGGCCCTTCGTGGGAGGGTGTCTATCAGAAATTGGGGGAATTAGAGAAGATGATTAGCAGTTACACTACTGCTCGGGATAATGAAAAACAGGCAAGCCTACACGTAATACGTCAGAAGGGAAAACTTTTAAAGTTAACTGCCGAGTTAGAATCAGTATCTGGACATCACGTTTTCTTAGGTTATAGCCCCACCTGGACTGGGTTGATGACCTTTGCACTACATCCAGTAGTTATCATTTTGCTGTGCATTGCTATCTTATATTGCCTTATGTGTAAGCTTAGCTGCTATGCCCGAAGATTATATGGGCCGGTGCAGGGTCTGATGGACTATGCTGATGGTTATGTAACCTTGCGTAATTCTGATCAGCATGAGTACATGCAGATGCAACCGGTCATGGAGGGATTGTAAGGCCCATCCCGAAAAGGGTTCTGGGAGGAGACTAAGCTGGCATCCCAGACATGGGGTCAGCTTTGGAGAACCCAGGAGCCACGGGATAATGACCTAATGCAGCTGCTGTGCTTTAGATAAGATTAGAAAGAAGAACTGCTCTTGCCTGACCCAGCGGCTCTGGAAAGAGGAACTTTGAAATGACAGCTTTGCAGCATGAAACAATAGCTTTGCTTTAATCCATAAAAGGTGATAAGGCTAGAAGCTACTATGATTGCAGAACCCAAAGGGGTAGGAAGCGGGAGCTAAAGGATAAAAGTCATGAGAACTAGGCCCCTGGAGGAATCACTTCAGAGAAGGACAAGGCTGAGGACCTGATAGAGGAGACAGTCTCGCCACCCTGGATGCAGGGTGGGGTTCCCAAAACAAGTCAGGTAATGACTTAGGACTGGGTGGGGAGTGCCTTTCCTCCAGCCTGACGCGCTAGTGGTTTTGTAAGCCCTGGTATTGAGTTGCTACCTTTACAACATTTTGCTGTTACTTGCAATAAAAGTTATACTTGTTGCTTTGACCCTGGTGTGACTTATGGGTTACTCACCTTCCCCCCCTGAAAAGGAGGGAGCCCTGACAGCAGGTCCCTGGTTTTCCACAGTGCAGACCAGAAACAGGAGATGAACTGGTCGAAGCGTGCTGTTGGGGTTCCTTGCTGTCTGGCCAGGTGCCCATAGGGAACCGCTTCCCTGTCAGGTTTCTGAAACCTGTCACTACCAGGATGAGCGCACGGACTTCCTTCCACACCTCCCTGGCGTATGGGCAGTCCCAGAAGAGAGGGTTGATTGTTTCTGCCTGCCAGCAGCAGGTTGGCCTTGGGCATTTTGATGGACCTCTCTACCCTGCACTGTTTCTCCATGCCCGCGTGGGGAGTGCCCGGCGGGCTGCCCGCCAGCTCAGGTCTCAGTGCTCCTTCTGCAGGTCCCTGTGGAAGATTTGCTCCCCTGCGGCCTGGGACCTGTCACCGGGTAGTAAGTGTACCAGTGGTATGGTGTCTCTTACCCTTACCACCTCCCATATCTTGTGGTGGTTCAGCAGGGTCACTAGGGTAGCACTGTGCAGCTTGTATTTCTCTCAAAAGCGCTTTGGGATCTCCTAAAACCACGGGGAAAGCATGGTCCATGGGCTCCCATTAGTATTGTGTGCATTTGCCACTGTCGCAGCAACTGCCCTGCAAAATACTTAACAAAGCTGGCCGTTTTAGATTCCCTCCCTGTTGCCAGTTTGCAAACCTGGCTCATGTACTTGGCACAGTGAAAGAGGAGGGCATCTGGCATTCCTCCGCCTCCAAACCATTTTGGCCCTTGCCACTTTCTCCCATGTGGAGTTCAAAAGAAAACACACGTGGCTCTCTGGATTCTGTGAACGACTTGTCCTGAGCGGGGAGACTAGAGCGGTGTGTAGCAGCATTGGCAGGAGCACCAGCAGACTCTTTGTCTCTGCATATGATCAGGTCTTCCATGTACGCGAGGACTTGCATTTCCTCTCAGGGATTTCCACTCCCCTGATCCGGGGCTCCTGTCTGAGACGTTGCACTAATGGTTCCAGTACACAAATAGACGGACTCGGGGAGAGTGGGCAGCCCTGCCTGACACCCAGTTCTGCTGCAATCGGGACTGCCAGGGTCCTGCTCACCAGGACCCCGCTGCTCGCACTGGTGTAGTGTCTTTATCCAGGTGACAAAGGTTGTAGGGACTCCGATTTTTTTCAGTCTCAAGTAGAAAGCAATGGGATACCCAGTCATAGGCCTTCTCCAAGTCAAGGTTCAGCAAGGCTATGTTCGGTCCCCTCTCCTGCTGGTACTGCAGCGTGTCATGCAGCTGCATCAGGGCATTATGGATCTGCCGCCCTCGCACTGTGCATGCCTGGATCACTGTACCTATAACAGACTTAAAGTGCTCAGCCAAGACTTTGGACATTGATTTGTAATCAAAGTGCAGGAGTGTAATTGGGTGCTAGTTCCTCAAGTCCTGCCTCTCACCTTTCTTGTACAGAAGGGTTATGAGGCCTTCCTCCAACCCTGCTCCCAAATGGCCCTCCTGCAAGTGCTCCCTATAGATCTTCAGCAGATTCGGGCCCACCTGGTCCCAGAAAGCAACACTGAACAATTTGGGCAGGCTGTCTGCCCCCAGAGTCTTACTGTTCTGGAAGCTGTAGAGCGTCATGTTGACCTCCTCCAGCGTCCACTCCTACACCAGCCTCTGTCCTTCGTCCTCCCTGATGACCTGCGTGAGCCTCTGCAGGCAGTCCTGTATTGCCCCAGGGTCCTCCAGCCATGCCATGTATAGCTCCCGGTAGAAAGCTGCCGCCATCTCCAGCATCCTCGCATCCGTCCGGTGCTCCACTCCATCTCCATTTACCAGGTTAGCCCACCGCTCTATGTGGTCCCAGTATTCAGACCGGAAGGTTTTCCAACCTGCATACCGCTGCCCAAACTCCCATTGTATCTTCTCATCTTCCAGCAGAGTCACGTTCAGTTTCCACATGCCTTGGCCTCTCTTGGACTGTTCTCCCATTTTTGCTCCACATGTTAGGAGTCATTTCTGCTCAAACTGATGTGGATTCGGCCTTGGCTACCTTCCACCTTTTTGGGAGGAGGACAAAACCAATGTGTGATATGGGCTGCCCCAGGGGATCTACTCAGCCGAAATTTCCCCCTGGACCTGTGGCCTCTTTGCCTGCATCCACTGACCTCTTTGATCCCCTTTGCCTGGGAGCAGCCCAGCCTGCGGCCGGCTGGAGAGGAGGATGCCGGGACCCTGGTGTCATGTTCCTATCCCCCAGAGCCAGGCACACGAGACCAGGGCTGCAGGAAACCTGAGCTGAGCACACTCAAGGCACTGGACTTCCTCAACCAGGCGCTTTGCAGTGGGCACCATACTGATGCAGCCCTGCCTGGGCTGACAAGCTGGATAGAGCCTCGTCGGGAATGTCTCAGGTGCAGCTCTTTGGGAGTTTTCTGGGCTGCATCTGCTGCTTCACCCATCCCGCACTGATCTCCTCCGCTCTAGTCGCACGGGGGCTGCCCAGAAGGGCTGGGTGCATCTCATCTTAGGGAAGGTGGCTGCGCCCTGGGTCCCAGGGAGCTGTGTGCAAGGAAGGCACCAGGTCCTGCATGCCGTGAGTGTGCCCTTCTCTGCTCTTTGACTGACACCACGGGCAGCTGCCTAGCCCAGGCCAAACAGCGATCCCACCAGCCTGGCCTGGCCAGGAGGGGGGATCTTTAGGGCCACTGTGCGCAGGCTGGGAAGCTGAGGCCACGATGAGCCTCCCTGACCGCAGCTGCGTCACCAGACAGCCCTGGTCCCCCAGCACACAGGACACAGCCCTGCAGGCAGCCCGCCAGCCCCTGCTTTGGACAGCGGCGAGTGCTGCTTCCGTCCCAGGGGAAAGCGGGCTCAGCTCCAACGGGCGCTTCATCATGGGATTTCCAAGAAATGGCAGCTCCAGCCTCAGGTCCCCTGGCCAGCAGCAGGTCCTGCAGGGACCAGGCGAGGGAAGTGAATGGTGAAGGGGGTTGTCTAGAGCAGCCTCCTGCTCACCCCAGGGACATGGCTACCAGGCAGGGCTGATGTCCGCTCTCAGTGAATGGGCTGCAGTTCCTCATGCTCAGGACTGCCTGGAGGTGGGTCCCTCGGAGGGGGTGAAAGCCCTGGGGGCTCAGCAGAGGCAAAGGCCCGGCTGGTTCCAGGGCACTCAGGTCCCTGTCTGCCTGCAGGTATCAGGGCTGCAGCGCAACGGGTGGGAGCCCCTGCCTGTGGGACAAATGACCAGGCTCCGTGGGCTCCAGCCTGGCCTGTGTCCTGCAGGAGACTTGTGGTCAGCCTGTCCCCATACATCCGCTGCTCTGGGGATGGGGAGCCGGCCCGGTGGGCCAGTCCGTGGCCACGTCGGGGGTGAGAGGCTGGTGCTGGACAGTGCAGCGCGCTCCCCCGCCGGCCTTGGCTGGGCCTGGGAATGTCAGCACTTGGCAAGCAGACAGGGTCCCGCAAACCACAGTCCAGGCCCATTCCCCCACGGACCAGGAATGTCTGCACGGGCTGAACCGCAGCCCCGCAGGGGGCAGGGCCCGTCTGGCACCAGCGGCTGGGAGTAAAGATTTCCAGCAAGTGACTCACCGTGGCCGCCCCGGCAGAATACACTCAGCCCCCTCAGACGCCCGCCACCACACGTGCAGCACGGCCGCTGAGACACCCCACCGCAGCATGTAAACACCCCCTGGGCCTGCCGCAACACACATGCTACCTGCCTCCCCCGAGACACCTCGCCGCAGCACACAGCCCCCTCCAGACACCCTGTTGCAACACATCGAGCCCTGGCTCACCCCCAGCACAGCACGCACAGGGCAGACACGGCCTCCCACTTGCCACACAGCCTACGTGCACCGCCTGGGGCCCCCCACACGCTGGACGCCCCGAGTGCGTGCCGTGCTCCCGCTGTACCACCCCAGGCAAGTACCTCCTGCCCAAATGGTGCACCCTGGCTGCATGCAACTTGGGGGTCTGACACCCAGAAGACTGCTCCGGGGTAAGGCACACAGAGCCCCATGCTCACACATGTGCAGGTCACACATGCTCCCTCCCTGCGGGACTCCTGGGCTGGCTGTGCAGTGCTACCGCACATCCAGAGCCAGTCCCCACTATTGCAATGCCCCGGGTAAATGCCTTCAGCCTCCTCTCCCCCAGTGCATGCAGCTGGTGTGCCAACCAGCTGGATACCGCTAGGCACTCTGCACCCCTGGACATACCCCTGCCACCCCTGGTGCCCAGGCGTAGCTCTCCCACAAGCAGGCAGGGAAGTTAAGTTTATGGGGGCCAGTCCCGATACTCGGCTGGGGCTGCCATCTCCTGGCGTGGGCCCTTCTGCCCTTGCTCTGCTCCCTCGGGGCGCTGGGACTGCTGGCTCCCAAGCCTGCCCCAGACACGGACGCAGTGCTGGGATCAGGATGAAGCTGGAGCCGGTTCCTGGAGCCCCCTTGTGGTCACTGCTTCTCCAGCAGGGAGAAACCAGCCCCTACCCACAGGATCGTGCCCAGCCCCAGGCCTTGTGCTCCCTCCATGTCAGCGGTTTCTTCTCACCCCCCTGGCTGCCTTCCCCATGTCAATAATGCCTGGGAGGGCTGCTCTTCCTGCCCTCTCCTGGGCTGGTGCAGCTGCCTCCTGCAGACAGCCCCCAGCTCCTTCTGAGCCCCAGAGACCCCCGGTGATGCTTCCCCCACCTCCTCCCCCACAGCTCAATCTCAGGCCTTGGCTTCAGCCCAGCGCGGTGTCTCAGCCGGCCTGGCACACTGGCCCCAGCATCATCCAGGCGTCCAAAGCAGGGTTGGGCAAAGCCCTTCCTGCCCAGAGAAGCACCAGAACTGCCATCTGCTGCACCAGACTGTAGGTCCATGTGGCCCAGTCTCCAGTGCAACAGGGACAGAGAGTGGATGCAGAAAGGGACCAGGGCTTTTCCCCACTGTTCCTCCCTCACTTGCAGCCTCCAGCACATTGGCGACGTGCAGAGGGTGCACGCGGGTGCACGTGTACCCCCCGAGATTGGCCGTGCATCCCCCGAGATTGGCCGACGCTGCTGGCGACGTCTGTGGGTAATCGCCGCTTGCCACCTCCACCCTCGCTGCCAACACGGCTGGCAGCGTCTGCAGGCGGTCGTTGATTGCCGCTCGCTCGGCGCTCGCCACCCCCCACTGCCAGCATCTCCGTGGTCGCCTCTGGGCGGACCCTGCCTGGCCCGTCCTTGCCGTCAACATCACTGCCACCACCGTGGCCACTGCCATGGCCCCACTGCCACCACCGCCGCCTGCGGGCGGTCGCTGGGCCCCCCAGCCACTCCCGTGCTCTATAGCTATGGACACCCCTTTCCGCCAAGGCTTTCTTTGTCCAAACCCTTTTCGAATCTGGCTAACCCGTCAGCTCCCACCACACCTGGTGGCCGCAAGCTGCACACTTCAGCAACACACTGCAAAAAAGAGCTTCCTTGTGTTCGTAGGAACACAAAGGAAATGAAAACCTGCTCGTCTCAGCGTGTGACCCCTCGTCATTTTATGGTGAGGGAGTCAATAAGAAACCCCGACTGACTCTGGCGTCACCGTTTGGTGTTCTGCGCGCCCTTCTCCTGCCTGCCCCGCAAGCCCCTCTTCTCTGAACTGAGCAGCCTGGCCCCTGCGGCCTCTCCACGCCGCTCCTCCTCCTCCGCCTCCTCCACTTCTCCTCTGCCCTTTCTGCCGTGGGGCACCAGACTCAAGGTGCGGACGCACCGTGGATATATAAAAGGGTATCACGATCCTTTCCGTTTTGTTTGCAATTCCCTTCTTAATGATCCCTAACTTTTTGAAAGCCTTAGGCAGCTTTCATGGGCTGCTCCCCGAAGCTCCCAGCTAATCTCTGGTCCCTGGACCAGCAGCCCCAGGCAGCCGTGGCCATGGGCCAGTGCAAGGAGCCAGGGGCAGGGCTGCCCTCTCTGCCCCCAGCTCTGCTCGGTCCTGCGGGACTCGCTGGGGCTCACCCCGGGGCTCTGCGTGCAGCCGGCCTGGGAAGAAGCCGACATCTGCAGGGGGCTGCGGCGGGGCAAGGGTTAACAAGCACCGCCCTGGCAGAAGCTGCCCGTACCCTCACTAAAGATGGCGGCTCCCTGAAGGGCTCTGAAGTCGAGCCGGTGTCCCGGATGTTGCCCTTTCGAATCATGGGCGGAACGCCCTCCCCCTCCCTTCGCCCCGGATGTTGTCGAGATGCCCTCACTAAAAATGGCCGCTCCCCGCCACCCTTTCCTGTAGGAGCGGGGCCGGCGAGTCGCTGCGTTTTTCCGCCCGGCTGTCGGCGGGGCCGCGAGAAGATGGCGGCGCTGCGGGCGCTGGGGAGGTTGCGGGGACCTTCAGGGGCATGGCTGCGGGCGGCGCCGAGCCGGTGAGGGGCCCGCGAGGCCGGGCGGGGTCGGGTCCCTCCGGAGCGGGCCGTGTGGCGGCCTGTCCCTGCGGGCCGGGCGGGGAGCCTGCGGCAGGCCCTGGTTCGTGGGTCACCCTGGAAGCACGTTGAGGGGGTCGAGGCCCGGGCGGCAGCTGATATCACACCCCTTTCCCCGTCTCTGTGCCCAGAGGCGTCAAGCAGTGGCAGCCGGACGTGGAGTGGCTGAAGCAGTTTGAGGGGGCCGTCATGTACCCCACCAAGGAGACCGAGAACTGGGTGCCGCCGCCCTGGCAAGGTGAGTTCAGCCCTGCCGCCTGCACTGCGCCGCTCCACTCCGGTGGAGAGTTGTGTCCATAGCTGGGGTTGGCCTAAAGGACAATCGTGTTACTGCCGAGACGTCAGGGTGTAGGCACACACCTCTGAGCATTTACTCGGGAGGAAGCGCCGGTCCTCAGGCCGGTGAGCGAGGAGCGGCGCTTCCCTGGAGCAGCTGAGGTGTGTTTGCCCCGGTGTTCATCTCAGCTCAATGCCAGCTGCTTCCCCTGTCCCCTTTCTCGGCCAGCCACTGTAATGGCTCTTGCTTCTGGCAACCAGGCTTGGCCTTGGAGAGCTGATCCCTAACCTGCTTCTTCTGGGCATTACGCTTCAAAGAAGTTAACTTGGAGAAAGTCCAGTGGAGAGCGGCCAAATGCTCAGCGGGCCGGGAGACCTGATGTATGAGGAAGAGTTGGGAGAACTGCGGTTGCTTAATTTGTGGAAGAGAAGATCGGTGGGGGGATTTGATCACAGTCTTTGGATGCAAAAAAAAAAAAAGTTGCTTATAATAAAGACAGTGAGCGAGTATTTTCTATATCCATAATGGGCAGGCCGAGGAGAAATGGTCATGGATCGCAACAAAGGAAACTTGCATTAAAATTCCTCCTAGCAGCCAATATAAGTGAAGCAGGATTTGAAACCCGAAACCTGCCTCTCTGGTGCATGTGAGCCTGGGTCAGATGTACCGAGTGATCTAGATCTGCAGTTCCCAGTCTATGGTACACGTACCACCAGTGGCACACAGACAACCTGTCAGTGGTACATGTTAACAGATTTATTCTAATTACTTTTATATGACAAATTTGCTGGTGGTACTTGATGTTAAACTGAAAAATTTCCTGGTTGTATTTAAGGTTGTATTGTTTTAAATTGCTGGTGCGCAGTCTGTCAGTTTGGGAACTGCTGATCTAGATGGTTTGAGTAAGGACACCTTACGATGCACTTGGCTTTAACTGGCTAAATGCCAGGCGCTGGAGTAAGGTGGGGGAACTTAGGTTGTGCTTATGGAAGGGAGAGTCTGTGTTCAGGAATAAGATGATATCAACATGGATCTAGGGGTTGTGGTAGACCACCCTCCTTGGCCTAGCACGATGCTGTAAGGAGGGGTAGATGCTATCATGGGATGCCTGAACAGGTATTTGTCAAATGGGAATGGGGAAGGGGTGTTTCTACCATGTGAGCCCTTTGCAAGGCCATGTCTTAGATCCTGTGCCCTTTTCTGGGATTAACACTTGCAAAAGAACCTTGGGGAAATTTGGAAAGGATTTGGGAAAGAGTCACAAAACATTTGAGGCCTAGAGAGACTGTAAAAGCTCAGTCTTTGTGTATTATTCAAGAAAATATTAAGAGGCATTGGAATGTGGCCTGCCAGGGCTTTCCTGGGGAAGAGGTTGGAAGCTGAAGCCAGGCAGAGTCATTCTAGAAACCAGGTGCCTGTCTTCAGTAGCAATGGAGATTAACCACTGGAGTCATTTCCCTAAGCAGGGAGTGAATTTCCCCCCTACCCCCCGAGGTCTGAGTTCAGTGCTCAGGGTGAAATTCTCTGGCCCATCCTCTATGCAGGATAGGCCCTTCGTGGATGAGCATAGTTTTAAACATGTTAATGTGCGGGACATCCCTCTGTTACATTAGCACCCAGCCAGGGATGGTGTGAGGAACTGAGCACCTGTGAGCCTGGCAAAGGAAGGCAGAGTGAGGAGGTGCCTGCAGAAGTATTTGGACGTGGGAACCCATACTGCTGGCAGTGCTGAGGGGAAGGGGCCACAGGATGTTGAGCAGAGTACCTTGGCTTGCACACCCCTTCAAACAGAAACCCTTAAGTAGACCGTGTGCTGCAGCCTGAAGCCTGTGCTTGGCTTGGACTGTTTGAACCAAGACAAGGGCAGCTTGATGTAGGAGTTGGGCCATACTTGTACTCCCCTGCATGGAGCATCAGGGGGGTTTTATTTTCCTTGGAGATAGTGGGGTTGGCAGCCAGAGGACTCAGCAAATGGTGTTAGATGGTACTGAGCACCCGCAGCTGCCAGGACAGGCACTCTGTGTTGTCAGGCCTCAGCACTGACTTGGGAAACCTCCTGATCTGAGCAAGAGAGAAGCTGTTCCCTTCCTGCCCCCAGCTTTCCCCACTCGTCCCAGATGCTGATATATTGAACAGAAACTGCCTGGCAGAATTGCCTGGGCTGCTCTATGCTTGAAGGCTTGTCACTTGGTGCCCAGATGTGTGCTCTCTGCGCTGTTGTTGGAGCACAGGCTGTGTGGGACCAGTTGCCTGTAGACAGAGGTGCACGTGTGCAGAGAACACAGCTGAATTCTCTCCTGAAAAGGTGGTGATAGGTGATCAGCTGGGGGTGAGCGCCCAGTGCAAACTGGCAATTCCTGAGAGGAGCAGGGGGTTTACTTCCTCCGTCTGCTGGTGATGTGACTGCTGCTGCAACACTGTGCAGTTGGTGTCCATCATTCAGCAAGTCATAGGACTTGGCAAACAGTCTGAAATCGAGATTCCAGGAGCTGCATCTGTCCAGCTTAGGAGAGAAGGCTCAGGTGTGACTTGCTCACAGCCTGCAAGTGCCTGCATGGGTAGCTGACATGTGCTGACCACAGTTTAATGACCAACAGCTGAGCTGAACCCAGATACATTCAGGCTAGAATGAGGCACGGCTGACCTGGTTCTCTGCAGTTGCTCTTGGAGGGTCTTATCCCTGTGGGCAGCAACTGTTTGCCAGAGCCAAATAGCTTTGATTTGTGGTTGCTGCTAATGAGCACAATGGGGTGGGAGGGGAACAGCCCATGAGTGCCAGGTTCTGTAGCTTGGCAGGTGCAGTGCTGTGTGAGAGCAGTGTGGATCCTTGTCTGCAGCTGTGCTCACATCATCCCACTGGGCAAAGCACAGTTCAGATCATCCCACTGGGCAAAGCATGGCTCATCTGTGGGCACTAATACTGTATGTTCTGTTGTGTGGAGGGAAACAGGGTTAGTGTTTCATCCCACAGCCCCTGATAATTCCCCAGCCCTGCATTGGGCAGAGATCGCCCAGGGGAAGCGTCCACCCAAAAGAGGCGTCATCCTTCATGCACCTTCCCAGGAAGCGAGAACCTACTAAGGGACGTGCCCTGTGGGGAGCCGTTTTGTCTTGACTGTAGCCTTTGCTCCCTAACAGAGCTCTGACAAGCCCCTAGCCTCCTCCAGTGGTGTGGTGTTCCCTGCTGGGCTTGGGTTGTGCTGAGCCAGTGTTGCCCAGAGAGCAAACAAACCAGGGAGGCCTCTGAGTAGCAGATGGGGATCTGTGAGGATGGCCTGTTCCCAAGGGCCTTCTGGGCTGTGCTGTGTGGGGCCCTCATTAGCCTGGTGGGAGGTGCTCTGCTTTTGTTCCACAGCTGGGAGATGCAGAGTGGAGCCAGACAGGCCACTGCATGTGTGCTGGGAGATGTGCCTCTTAGAAGCTGCTGTTCCCTGCCCATTGACATCTCATCCTATCCAGCCCTTGGCTGTGCTGGCACTGCTGGCGTAAGTCTGGGGTTTTGACTTCTTGTCTGTGGTATTTGTGGTAATTGAGTTGCCTCTTGTTTTCCTGGGCCTGTGCAGACAGGGACCCTTCGATTGGGAAGACAGTCGCCAATCTGACACTTAACTTTGGGCCACAGCACCCGGCGGCGCATGGAGTCCTACGCCTGGTCATGGAGCTGAGTGGGGAGACAGTGAAGAAGTGTGACCCACACATTGGCCTGCTGCATCGTGGCACAGAGAAGCTCATTGAGTACAAGACCTATCTCCAGGTACTTTGCCAAGCGAGCCCATGAACATGGCACTTAAGTCCTGGGACCCCTTGAGCTGGGAGACCTCAGCCTGCCCTGGCAGATCCCACAATGTGTCCATTTGCCAGCAGCTCTGCTATGTGCACTGTGCTCCGCGTGGTTTGGTGTGTGTTGGTCTCCTTGCAGGGTCCAGGCCAGCAGTTGTCCTACACATGGCACTTCTGCTAAGGTCCTAGCAGTGTTGGAGCACTGGCCCTGAGAGAGCATCTGTGAGAGAGGGACGCAGCTTGCTTTCCTCCTGGTCCCTTTGGGACCTCGGCTGTGTGTGCAGGGTACCAGTGCTGTGCCCCAGAGAGTGGAAGTAGACAAACTGGTGCTGGGTGGTAAGATACTTGCTATCCCCCTCCACAGACTTGCCCAGTGAGTTTGATGGCATCTCCCATTTGTCTTCCTGGCCTAACCATGCATGGGGTCATGGGGCTTATCCCTGGGAGTGGTTACCCTGGCCTGTTGCTGCTGGCGGCCTGTCTTTTGCTTTGACCAGCTGGGGTGGGCTCCCATGGCCCACTCAAACTCTCCCTCTGTCCTCTTGAGACACAGCATCATGGTGGAGGTGGTGTCTCTAAGATGCCTAGACACCAGTTATATGGGCTGCCTGGAACAGCCTCTACACTCCTTGGAGACCCTAGGGCAGGTGCTGCTGAGTACACTGGCTGGGAGGGGCTTCTGAATTCACAACCTGGTCTGCTCGCTGTGGAGTCTGTCAGATTCCTTATCTGTAGAAAGGGGCGCTCGTCCCTTGTCCTTTGCCCCAGGGCCTTGGAGTCTGACTTCATAAGGGCTCTGAGACCCTGGATGAAGGTGCTGCTGATGGGCAGGCAGCAAGCTGAGGTCCTGACCTTGAAGCAAGGGTCCTGGGTGACAGAGCAAGGGTGTGTGTGCGTGTCTGCTCTGCTCAGAGCCATCAGTTGTCCCCAGGATTGCTGGAAACGGTGGTCCGTTGCCGTTGTGTTAAGGATGGTAAACAGAGTCCTCAGCCGTGCTGCCGTGCTCAGGCTGAGCCTGACTCCCACAGAAGAAGCATTGCTGGAGAGTGTGGAGCTCTCCAGCTGAGCCAGGAAATGCTGAGAGTGCCAGGCCATTGTGTGCACATGGTGTGGCAGAAATGCCACCGTGGGTGCCCCTCTCCAGAAACCTTTCTCTGTGCCAGCCTGAGAGGCTGGTGTTGAATTCCTCAGGGTGGGGATCTCCTCCCTGTCTGCATGACAAAAGCCTGGGCCTGGGAGGCGGATGCTCTGGTCACCTGAGCAGGGGAAGAGACCTGGCCCTGGCCCTGCGCACAGCCCAGGTAACCAGGGATGCTTGGGAAATGGGTCAGCTTGTGACCAGTTTTGGCAGCTTTGATTGGACTGGGCTGCTAAGGTCGGAGAGGGGATAAAAGGCCCGGAGGAAGAAGGGCAGCCATTAGCCATGAGCCAGTAGCCATTAACCATGCGGTCATCCAGGTGAAACTGAACCAACTCTCTCTGCATGCCCTAAGAGTAATCTGCCTCCAGAAGAAACTCCAACCACCTCTGGATGATGAGAGTGAGTAAGCTTCTTGAGATCTGATAAGATATTTAGAGAACAGTATTTCAGATGCGTGTTCAAACGGCTACCTCAGCCACTCTGGTTTGCTTTATGGGATTCCTTTGAGATTCCTCTATTATTTCTGTGACATTGCTCTACCTTTTACCCTGTTTCTGCCCTACCCCCTGTGATCAATAAAGTTCTCCTTTGTGACCGGTGTG
>JAGPOW010000182.1:36407-51657 GCA_030014935.1 Caiman crocodilus
ATTGCTCTACCTTTTACCCTGTTTCTGCCCTACCCCCTGTGATCAATAAAGTTCTCCTTTGTGACCGGTGTGGGAGACTTATTGAGGGGTGGGCCTAAACTATGCCTAGGAGGTCCCTTAGGTCTGCGGACTAAGGGAGACTTCTCTGATAAGCCCCTGACTTGGGGAAAGGGCCCCAAGTGCTGGTATTGAGTCTAGGACCCAGTGGACGATCAGGCCTGTGTTTTCCAAGGTGCACAGAGCTAGAAGTAAGTCCAGAGCCTTGGCTGGTGGCAGCGGAAACCCCAGGCTAGCGGGTGTGCTCCAGGGAAGGGGTCGGCTGGACGGAGGCACCCCAGGGAGGCACTCGGAGCTTGGAAGGTGGTCGGGCGCAGGGAGGTGGGCGGCTCAACGCGGGAGCGCCCCCTACTGGCCCGCCACACATGGGACATGGCTGTGGGTGCAGCTGAGCTGCATGCGTGGGACAGCGTTCTGCGTGGGACAACTTTCTGCATGGGAGCCATCAGTTTTGGAGAGCGGGGACAGGTCACTGTTCGCTACTTGGGAGCAGGTGATTCCACAGCTCAGGTCTGGAACAACCTCATCTTGCCTTGGCCATATGGGTGAGGAGCAGCTGGCCAAGGGTTTGAGAGTAATGCTTGCCCTGCAGTCTGCTGGTACTTGTGGGACCACTGTGCAGGTCACATGTTGATTGGGGACCTCCCTTCACACTGGGGACAGGGTTCACTTTTCAGCCCTAGAGTAGTGCTTTGAGATCCCTAGAGTAGCCTGCAGCCATGCAAAGAGACTTTGGGGTTGGGTGTGCTCTGAAGGGAAGGGGTGTCATCTCCAGAAGGTGTGGGGCAGGAGACCCCAGGGAGCAGAGCTGAATAAGTTGCTGGGCCCAGAGGTGAGGAGACGTGGCCTTCTGCTGCAGTCTCCAGCCTGGCAGCTCCTGGGCATATGCAGGATGGATATAAGAGTGCAGTCTCCAGGCATGGCAATGTCAGTCATGTGAAGGGGCCTACCTGCTCTCGTGTTGGGCTGCTATCTTCGTGGTGCTGCACCTGCACTGCCCCTCTGAGCCTAGGCTAGGTGGTGGTGCTGTTGCTGGTTCTTAACCACTCCATGCATCTTACCGAGGCTTTAAGAGCACAAGCTCTTAAAGCGTGAGCTCCAGCTTCCAATTTATCTTCTCCCAAGGACAGGGGAGCCCTGTAGTAGTAGGGTGGGGGTGGGCAATTATTTTGGGTGGAGGACTGCTTACTAAGTTATGGCATGCCACCAAGGACCACATGACAGGCAACCAGGGGCAGATAAATATTTATTTTCTAAATTTTTTTAGGAGCCGTGTGAGCTGGATAGAATGGCCTGGTGGGCTGCATCTGGCTGATGCAGAACCTGTAGCAGGGGCACTGGATGACTGCCCCAGTGACATCCCCAACAATGTGTGGGTGCTGTCAAGAGTGCACAAGTGTGTGAGTGTGTGGGTGGTGCCGATGCAGGGTGTGCCTGCCCTCACATGGGCTTGGGTCCTGCAGGACACAGTGATGCTGCCAGGGGCCTGGCCCCTTCCTTCCTGCACTCTGTTTCTAAAATGCAGGCCCCAGGGAAACCTGGGTGGTGGTGGTTGTTGGCCTTGCACTTTGCTCTCTGCCCTACACTCCTGTGGCTGCTGCAGCAGTTGGCTTCACTGTGCGCAGGAGAAGGCTGTAGAATAGTCAACAAAGCCTGGGATTAGTAGTAGCCTTCAGGGATGCACGTCCCATGGTATGTGGCTGCCAAGGGCAAGGGCTACTTGGCTAAGGTCAGGTGCCAAGGCTGAATGTGCCATTGCGGCAGACCTAGGTGGGAATGCATCCTCTTGTCTCTTCTCGTCTGCTCAGTAAATGTGTGACACTGGTTATATGGGCTGCCTGGAACAGCCTTTGTGCTGCCGGCCAAGGCCCTCCTTTGACTCTATTTCAGGGAGTAAGGAACACGTATCCCAGGTCACATAGCCACCCTCCCTCCTGCAGGCAGCAGCAGTGTGCATGGGTTTCCTTTTCTGGGCAGTGACTCTCTAGCTGTGGCATCTGTCTGCCTGGTAGCATTGGTTGCATGCGTGATTCCTGGGTTGGGATGGAGCAGGCATCATGGGGTCCTGCTGTGTTCCCATGGGTTGCCCTTCCCATTACAGTGTTTCCAGATGCTGGTCCTGTATACCTAAGGGCATCTCTGTTCTGCAGGCATTGCCATATTTTGACCGCCTGGACTATGTGTCTATGATGTGCAATGAGCAGGCCTATTCCCTGGCCGTGGAGAAACTGCTAAACATCCGTCCGCCTCTGAGGGCTCAGTGGATCCGAGGTGAGAACTATTTGCTCCCACCCTGTCCATGTGAGCGACCTTGTCCTTTCCTGGAGCTGGGTGGCTGCATAGCTGAGGGGCTTTAACATGGAGGCCTGTCTTGGTCACCAACTCCTCTCCTTATCTGTCCAGTCCTCTCAGTAGGTAGAATGGCACGTGGTATCTGAGGCCCTTAGCCATGCTCCTACTCTGTGTAGCTGTCATGCTCTCTCTGAGAGGACTTGTCAGCCCCGTGATCTGTGTTGTCTGCCAGCCTGTTCCTGCTAGTGGCCATCTCCAGACATGCCCATAGCAGGTTGCTGGGAGATGCCTGGCTCGTCAGTCTTCAGTGGACAGGGCCCATCGCTCCCATAATGTGCTAGGTGTGAGCTAGTCACAGCTATGCATGAGACTTCAGCTGCCCCAGCTCATCCCCTGTGGGAGAGGGGATTCTCTGCATTCCTGTCAACTTGGGTAAACTGCCCTTGCCCTGCCATCCTCTGCTTGCTCCCACATTGAACGTAGCCTGAGCAGCGCCCAGCACTTTGGAGCCCAGAAGTATCATGGGCAACTCCCTGCAGCCAAGGCTGGATTAACGCATAGGCAAACTAGACACATGCCTGGTGCCCTGAGTTGCTGGAGGCCCCGGTTCTTCCCTCTGGGAGCCTGCCTCCCTTCCCCTTCCCCTTCCCCTTCCCCTTCCCTTCTGTTGGCCTCCTAACTGTGACTTCCAGTCCCGCTCCACAGGGGCGGCAGTGCCACGGTGGGGGTGGGGGTGGTCTCGACTGGCCTAGGATCCATGAGTTTGTTTGCCTAGGGCCTACTAAGGGGTTAATCTGGCCCTACCTGCAGCCATGGCCGCCATCTCTGCCTCCCTAGAGGGACCCCTGTTCCTTCAGGTTATGCAAAGAGCCTGTATTTGGGAGCAATCATGGGCCACGCACCTTTCCTAGAAGGACTAGCCACCCTGGTGGCAGATCAAGTGGCCAATGCTCTCTCAATTCTGGTTCCCATGTGGTGCCTGTCTCTGCTTCAGTTCTCTTTGCAGAGATCACACGTCTTCTGAACCACATCATGGCCATCACGACCCATGCCCTGGACATCGGGGCCATGACCCCCTTCTTCTGGATGTTTGAGGAGCGAGAGAAGGTAAGTACCAAAGTTGCTGATACCTGGAGTTCATCAGGCAGCCAGTGTGCCTGGCAGCCCTGCTGTCCCCACCCCCTAGGAGATCATGAAGGGGCAAAGTTGGCCTTCCCCAGCCCAGTTCTGCCCTGAGAAGGGGCTGTGGCACTTGCCTCTGAATGGGTTCTGCTGGAGTAAGGCAACTGTATGGTGCTGTTGGGACTTCTTCCCAACTGGACTGAGAAGAATCCTCAGGTCAGCAGGGGCTGGGTGGCAGTAGCAAACTCCCGAGAATTCATGACTCTGCATCTGCCTGGGAGATCAGCCCAAGGAGCTCCTCGTGTCCCAGCAGCCTGAGGTAAAACATTGCTTGTGAACCAGGATTGGGACCAGGTGTTCCCAGGAGTCTGGGGTCTCAGCCATTCTGGACTACCTGTAGCACAGGGCAAGGGAGAATGCCCCAGAACCCAGTTCTCCACTGGGCTCTGCTCACTGATGGTTCCCAGGTTGCCTTCTCTACTGTCCCCATCACCTATGTGAGAGTCTTGCCAGTGCAGTGTGGTGGGGCCCCTCCTTGTCTCCTAAGGGAGCACTGTTGACTGGCATGCTGGGGATGTGATTGAAGCAGCGTTAGTCCCAGATGAGCAGTCTGACACCCCTGCTTCCCTGGCTTAGGGGCCTTGGTTCACAGCCTTGAGTGCAGATCCACTGATCCTTATCCCTTCTCTGTAACCCTTTGGCATGTCCTGGTTTTCCAGCTGCCCCTGGAGGAGCCTGGGCCAGCACATAGCAGGGGATCTTGGAGCCTGAGTTGTTGTGTACTGCCCCAAGCCTTTCTGTTCTGTGTGCCCTGATGCTGGCTGGTTGGCTCCTGTTTGAGGGAGCCACGAGGCAGGCTCTCCTGCAGCTCTAGTGAAGTGCCCTGGTTCTTGGTACTGGGCTGGGCCAGGGTGCTGCATGGGGTAAGGGGAAGTTGGGCTGGGCCAGAGTAAAAAATTTAATGTATTTCTGTCCCCCACAGATGTTTGAATTCTATGAGCGAGTGTCTGGGGCTCGAATGCATGCTGCCTACATCCGGCCTGGAGGGGTGCACCAGGTACAGGTCGTGGCTGCTGGCTTGCACTATCCGTAGCTTGCCCCTTCCTTGCTGGTGCCATCTGCCCAGCCCATGGAGGCCAGGTTACTGCACTGTGGAGTGGGCTGCTGGACATTTGGACCCTGGGCCCAGTCCAGCCCCTAGTCCCTTTGTCTCTGTGATAGCAAAGGGACCTGGCCAGCTGCTGACAGTGGCTCCAGGAGCTGGTGTGGGTGGAGCTGAGGGGAGCTGGTTCCTGATTTGATAAAGGCAGCAAAGTTGGGTGGATGTAATGGTCCTGGCTTTCCCCACTGTTGTGTTGTGCACCCGCAGCTCTGAGCAGAGCCCCCTTTGTGAACAAGTGCTGTTGCCCTCCCTGTCTAGGTCGGGGCAGAGCTGTTTCCTCTGTAGCACAGGCCTGCCAGCTGCCTGTCCCATGGTACCCTCTGGGCTGTTTGATGGGCTGACAGCGGGCCCTTGCACCAAAGGCTCATCTCGGCTGAGCTTTTCTCTCCTAGTTGGAAGGCTCTTGAGTGGGCCCTCCTCTGACCGAGTGAGGGGGTCTAGCTGATATAGCCAGGGTGGGAGAGTGAGTGTTCATGTCCGTGTTCAGTGCAGGTGCAGAACAGTTCCTTGTTGTGACACCTCCAGCTCAGCTGTGCCCCACATCCAGGTGCAGAAGGCCCCCATTTGTTCTCCTCCATGTCTCCTGCCTTTTCTGTGCGCAGACAACATGCTTCAGTAAGGCTGGATTTTGCCCTGCACTAACCTCCTGCTTCTCTCCAGGACATGCCCCTGGGGCTAATGGACGACATTTATGAGTTTATACGGACCTTCTCCTTACGGATTGATGAAGTGGAAGAGGTAAGGGTCCATTGTGCCTCATCCTTGTTCTTGGCGTGGGATCTTTCAGTGCATGGGTCACCCCTGCTGTGTCTGGGGAGGGAGTTCCAGCCTAGCTCTGCAGATGTGGGAACTCTGTCCTGTGCTCTCCCCGTTGCCCCCAGGAGGTAGTACGTCTCGGTGCTTGAGAGGGTCAAGGCCAACCCCACTCCCATGTTGGATGTAGTTAGCAGGGATCGTTTCCTGCTGGGGTAGGTTTCTGTTCCTGAGTCTGCTTGTGCTTGCAGTTGTTATGAGAGTCCTTGGGTTTCTGTCAGTGAGTGACTCATGGCCACCAGAGGGGCAAGGGGCTGCTGCCCCGTGTTTGACCTCGAGCTAAAGTCTGGTGGGCTGGGTCAGCTGATGACAGGGCCCTACTGTGCAGGGAGGCAGCTGGCCTGGCTCTGCAGGGGCCGCCCTGTCATCTAACAGAGCTCTGACTCATGGCTGCAGGACCTCACAGCTCCTCCTTAGACCTGAGTGGGGGTCAGGGCAGGTGTCCTAGCCAAAGTTTAAACCGTGATTTTCCTCCATCTGCTGCTTCCTGCTGCTGGACATGGGATTCTCCTGTTTTTCCCCTCGATGATGGTGTAAAATGGCCAACTGCTGTTTAATGCCTGCGCTGTGTTTGCTGCATGATGGCAAACATGGGTGGAAGATGGGCTGCTATGGTTTACGTGTGCACATGACTAGACAGCGCTCCACCTAACCCTTGGCGGTGGATCTTTGCCCTCTAGTTGCTCACCAACAACCGGATCTGGAAGAATCGCACAATCAACATTGGTGTCATAAGTGCAGAGGATGCTCTCAATTGTGGCTTTAGGTGAGAAACCTTGGCTAACTGTCTGCAGTGACCTTGAGACAGACAGACCCCCCTCCAGGCCTTGAGGTGGAGGGTGCAGGCACACCCCAGTCAATGAGGCCTTTACGCATGTCCTTGCTCTTACGAGCCAGTCTGTGTGGGAATGTGGGTTGTCAGTGGTATCAAAGTCACCATGAAAACAGAAGCACCGCTCTGGGCTGTGGAGGCTGGGTTGTTCCACCCCAGCTGTCTGCTGTACCCATCTACTCCCTAAGGCCAGAGCAGCTGGTCTTGGAGGCTAGTCCAGCCAGAATACCTGCCTGGGCAGTAGTGTTGGGTCCCATGGTGGAATATCAGACCCAGCAGAGCCCTGGCCTCAGTCTGTGGTGCCCCTTCTCTCCCTACCTGTAGTGGGCAGCACAGCCATGCCTGTAACGAGAGAGCATGCTGCCAGGCTGGGTGCTGATGGACTCTATGCCAGCTAGAGCTTGAGGGCCCCAAGTTGCCTGGGATGCCCCCTAGTGCCTGGGACAGGATGCAGAGACTCCCAAGCTCCCTCCTAGATCAGCTACTCTTCTCCTTTGCTGTCTGCCTCAGCAGTAGGGATGATAGTTGCCCCTTAGGGTTGGCTCCCTACGTGTTGCCAAGGTGCCAATTAGCATCATGCTAAGTGTCCCTGGGCCCCAGATTTGGCCATGAGCCCCACTAGCAAGCAATCCCTCCTTGGGGGTTCTTTGTACAGGTTGCTTCCTGGGGCTGGGCTTGGGTTGATGTGGGAGATGGGCCAATACATGTTAGCCAGACCTGACCTAACCTTTTCTCCCCTTCTCTCCATCAGCGGTGTGATGCTTCGGGGCTCGGGGATTAAGTGGGATCTGCGCAAAACACAGCCCTACGAGGTGTATGACCAGGTGGAGTTTGACGTCCCGATCGGGACATTCGGCGATTGCTACGATAGGTGGGATTCCAAACAGACCCTGTGTATGAGGCTGTCTATCCTGAGCAGGCTGGGCCCAGGACAAGTTTATGGGTCTTGTGTTGCTGGCCACAGGTCATGGTGCAGTGCAGGAACCTTTCCTGGGGTTGTTTCTTCCAGCTGTACAGGCCCTGTGATGTCCCTGTTGCCCTCTTGGCTTGGGTGGGGTGAGAGTAGTTTTGTGTGCCAGCTAGATAGGTTGCGGGTGGCTTGGGGAGAGGCTGCTTTGATGTGCAGGGCACCTGTTTCTAGGCTGGGGGACAGGTGGGTGTGTATCCCAGGCTGGGTGCTGCATAGCCTCTTCCCAGCTGTTGGCCTGGTGGTCAGTCTTGCTGCTTGCAGCTGGTCTCCTCACTTGATGCTATGTCCTGTCCTTTTGCCAGGTACCTGTGCCGGTTGGAGGAGATGCGTCAGTCCCTGCGGATCATCCTTCAATGTCTCAACAAGATGCCGGAGGGGGAGATCAAAGTGGATGATGCCAAGATCTCTCCTCCCAAGCGAGCAGAGATGAAGGTGATTCCTCTCCCAAGTGCCTGGTGGCTGGGAGCACTCAGTGATGGCAGCAAGCACCTCCTATATGCATCTTACTGACCGTTGGGAGGGAACTTCATTTGTGGTGGGAGCAGGGGCTGTGAGTTGGGGCCCTGCTGAGGAGAGGGCATGGTTTGGAGCACCAGACTCCTGGGCTCTGCTTCTAGCTCTGATGTGAGCTTGTTTTCACTCCTGCAAAATGTGATTCAGTTAGTTTTGCAGGGGCAGGCAGTTCAGAGCACAGTGCTCTGAGCCTAGGGTGCAAGTACAGTTGTAGAGTACTTGGGTACTGGAGAAGAGTCCTGTTGAGCATCTCAAGAATGGCCCTCCTCCTGGAAGGGGAGTAGTAGGGTGCAAGGGATGCAAGGAGCCACTCTGCCTGTGGTAGAGGCCCCTCCTGGGACTGAGGCCTGCTGCATGGTGCTGCTGGGTTACAAGCCTCCCTTCAGACTCTTTTCTCTGGAAAGGGGGTGACTCGCAGGCTCTGGGCTTCTGCCTGCTTTGGAAACAGACTGGTAGACTCTCTTCAGAGTTCCTGGAATAGCTGTTAAACCAGCTTCCTGTCCAGGACCTTTAGCAGCAACATAGTGCAGCATTTTTCTGTGTCCCAGTGCCTGACAGCTGGGCTGTTGTGACCACTGCTGTGCTAGGGAAGGGGAAACTGAAGCGAGGAAGCAGAATACACTGGTGGTTGTTCCAGTGGTTGTGCCATGGAGGCATGGCAGAATCAGTGCGGAGCCCAGGAGTCCTGACTCCAGTCCTATGCTGTGTCTCCTGGCCTAGGGGACTGTGCCCATGTTGTTCTGCTTCTGTGGCAGAAATGCCACTGTCTGTCTTTCTCCAGAAATCTGTCCCTGTCAGCTTGGGACACTGGAGTCGAATTCCTAAGGGAAAGGGGATTTTCTTCCCTGCCTGTGTGACAAAAGCCTGGTGCCTAGGGGGTGGTCCCTCTGGTCACCTGAGTTGGGGAGGGAAAAGCCCCTGCTCATCTGCCCAGGTAACCAGTGATGCTTTTTAAATTGGTTGGCTAGTTGCCAACACTGCTGGCTTCTATTGGACTGGGCTGCTCAGGTCAGAAAAGCTATATAAGGGCCTGGTCCAAGAAGGAGGAGGAGAAGCCATTTTTCTAGCATGGCACAAGCATTAGGACGCGGGGAGAGAGTCTGATCCATCTGAAACGCGCTGTCTCTCTGGAAATCGCTAAGCCAGATCTCTACCATCTCCTGAATAATACGTGTAAGTGGTGTTTCTAGAGAACAGTCAGCTCACAGGGATGCATTTGCATATCAAACAGGTACTTCAGCCAGACTTTTGCTCAATGGTAATCCCTTGATAGTGCTCTACCTCTTTCCCTGTTCTACCTCGTCTGGTCGGGAGCAATAAATTTCTCTTTTGTGACTGGTGTAGGAGATTTATTGAGGGATGGGTTTAATTATGCCTAGGAGATCCCTTGGGTCAGTGGACTAAGGGAGACTATCCTTTTTGCCTCCCAACTTGGGGAAGTGCCCCAAGTTCTTGTATTGGGTTGAGTACCTGTAGGACTATTAGGCCTGTGTTTCCCTGAGGACACAGGACCCAGACGGTCCCTTCTCGGAGTGGTGGCAGCACACGTTATCCCTGGACTCTGGTGGGGCTTGAGAGGAGGTCTGCCAGGGCTTAGGCACCCCTGGAGAGATGCGTGGAGTCCAGAAGGTGGACAGGCATGGTGAGGTGGGAGGCCCAATGCAGGAGCTCCCCCTACTGGCCTGCCACACATGGTGGCAGTCATGGGATCTGCCACTCCACCCCAGAAGTGTCTACCCTCCTTTGCTGGGTGAATGGTTCTGTGCTGGTGCTTGTAGAGCTGGAAGTGTGGGACAGGCCCTTCTTGACATGCACTCTGCCTGTGGAACTCCGTGCAAATGCTGCTGGGGCTGGAGCCAGGGTTTCCAGGCACCTTGTTTGTTATAGTCTGGCTTCCCTTTTGTGTAGACCTCCATGGAGTCACTGATTCATCACTTCAAGCTGTACACAGAGGGTTACCAGGTGCCCCCCGGAGCCACCTACACAGCCATTGAGGCCCCTAAGGTACCAGCTCCTTCTACTGAGTTGAATGCTTCCTTGCCTTCCATTTCTTCTGCTTTTATGTACCCTGGGGTGTCTGGGCCTCTGTCTATGTATCCCCAGCTAGCAGGAGTGATGAACCCCACTGCAAGGTGTGGGGATGAACTGTGTGTGTGGGCCCTAGTAGAGCCTGTCCCTGGCTGCCAATCCCATTGGCAGTGCCCAGTGGCTGCAGCTGTCCCAGGCAGCACTGCTGTGCCTTGGGTTTGTGAACAGCGCTGACAGGCAGACACTAAGCATGTGTCTGAGGGCCCTAGCTGGGCCCAGGTTGCAGGAAGGGCCCAACTCTAGGACCTGTCTTAGTTGCTCAGGGATTGTGCATGGGCCCTGTTTTCTCATCACAGCAGGTGGCTCTTTACATTTGTGTATGTGACCAGGGCTGTGGGGTTGGAACATGCCTCCAAAACCTCTGAGCTGCCTCTGTCTTCCTGGGAACCTGCAGTGCAGCCAGATGTAGGGCTCTGGGCAGGCTTGGTAGAAGGAGGAGGGGGAGGGCTTGAGGAGGAAGAGGGGAGGTCTCTGTGTATTACTGACTTCCCTGTCTTCACTATCCCTGCAGGGTGAGTTTGGCGTGTACCTAGTTTCGGATGGCAGCAGCCGGCCGTACCGCTGTAAGATCAAGGCACCTGGATTCGCCCACTTGGTAGGAGACCCCATACGGAGCCGGGGTATGGGCAGGGTCAGGATAAGGGCCCTGAGTTTTGGACCCAGAGTTATTCCCAAGGCATGTCACTTTAAAAAAGGGAAGAACGGGGGCAGCTGCAGCTGGCATGGCCTCAGTGCTGCATCAGGAATGCTGCTGTCCTGGAGCTTCTGGCCCTGTTGTGGCACTGATGTGATGGGTGAAATAGCCTGCAGATGCTGGCCCCCCTTGTGCTTCCCCACCTCTGCCTCCGAGTAGCGTGTGCTGGGACCTGTCCTCTGTCAAGGAGGAGGCTGGCATGTGCTGTGTTCAGTCTCTGCTACGGGCTTTATCACTTCTGCACTTGTAGAGGTGCTTGTATAGGGCCCTGCTGTGTCCTGCCCTGGGCAATGATTTTCTGATCCCAGGTATGCAGCCCTGGGCAGCTTGCACTGCAGAAGGGAGTGGGTCCCAGTAGTCATGGCCAGGTCTTGCAGCACTCTCTTTTGGGTCAAACAGCAGAGCAGAGGACATGTGGGAAGCAGCATGTTCCCTTCCTTTGCTTCACCCAGGGCTCTGGTTGTGTCTGCCACAGCTGGTGATCACTGCAGTGTCAAGTCAAAGCCTTGCAGCACCTCCTCAGGGTGCAGCTCTCATTGTTAATAGCTGGAGGTTTTGGGGGGGACACGGGAGAAGGGCCATGATGGCTGTGACCCTGCTGCACTGCACAGAGGGTTTCTGGAGCACATCTGCCCCATGCCCTTCCTGTGTATGTTGCAGATTGGAGCCCAGGTGCTGCTTGCTCAAGTGTGCCTGGCTAGAGAGCAGGGCTTTTCCCCTGCTGCACGGAAAGTGATATCCTTGTGCTGTGCTCGCCATCCACTGCTTCCTTGCTTGAGCTTGAGGCCCATGCTATGCTGAGCACGATCTCCCCAGCATCACCAGTGCTGAGCAGCTTGATGGGTGGAGGAGGGAGCAGGCTGCAGGGGAGAGGCTTTCTTGCCCACTAGGCTGCAACCCTCAGTAGCAGGTGGGTGGTGCACGTTGCACTCTTGTGCAGAGGGCCATTGTAGAGCCCAGCCTGGCCTAGGGTACAGGGCACATGAACCTCATACCTTGTACCCATGGCCTTAGCATGAAAGCTCATTGCAGATGGTTCTGCTGAGACTTGGCCCAGCAGCTGGGAGTCCCTGCTGATTTCCTTGGGGCTGCTCAAGTAGTATGCTTTGCCTCTGAAGTTAGTAGGAGCTCCTATCTTTGCAGAGCCTGCACACACACAGCCTGCTTTGCACCTTTCCTCAGCACTGTGCTTGCTGCTTTGCTAGTGTGGCTATAAGCAGGCTGGGGCTGGTACTCGCAGGGACTTCTGAAAGTGACTGGGGTACCTTGACAGAGAGTGCCCTCACCCTGGGGCTAGTGCTGGCTGCGGTGCCCAATGTTGCTGGGGAGGCTTTGTCTTGGGCGGCAGCATGTGTACGAGGTGGAGGGGCAGTTGTGGGTGCTGTCCTTGTAAGTCCCTGCTGGTTCCATCTGGCACTGAAGTGCCCTGTGGCTGAAGAGAGAAGCAGCTGGTCGTGGTCCTGGCCGGAGCAGCTGTGTTGCTCCCACTGCTCCACATTGTGGGTGGCTCTGCTGGGTGCTGTGAACCCCTCTGTTCCCAGCACAGATGACTGCCTGGGAGAGCTCTTCCCATCTTGCAGGACACCCCTCCTGCAGGATGGTGGCTCTGCAGCTGGGAGATGAGGCCAGCTCACCCTGTCTAACAGAACCCTTGCTTCAGGCATTGCATCTGGCCCTGGGCAACCCAATGTAAACCTGCTATGTCTGTGGAAAGGGGGTGACTTGCAGGCTCTGGGCTTCTGCCTGCTTTGGAAACAGACCATCCTTGGGGGTCCTGCTAGCAGTGCCGGTGCCATGACTGCAGCTCTGGGCAGGGGTGGGGAGGCAGTCGGGGGCAGACCAGCTGTAGCCTGGCATCTGGTTGGTCGCTCACAGTCTTCTCTTTCCTAGGCCGCCCTGGATAAGATGTCGAAGGGTCACATGCTGGCAGATGTGGTGGCTATCATCGGTGTGTTCCAGTCCATTTCCCATCAGGCTAAGCCTGACGGGAGCTCTTGGGGTTGGTGAGGGGTGTGGGGTGGATGCTGAGGTACAGCAAAGGGCATCAGACTGAAACTGCCAGTTGGAGTGGGCCAGTGGCAGGCCAAGGGAGGTTCGAGGGGTTGTCCTCCCTGCAGGCTGGCATGCTGACTCCAGAGTATACTGCCCATGACACCCTTCTCCCTTTTGGCAGGCACGCAGGACATTGTCTTTGGGGAAGTGGACAGATGAGCTGCAGGAAGTCGCTGGATCTGGACAGTGCCCTGTGCCTGCTGCATGTGCCGCGCTCCTCAGAGTGGCCTGTTATAGTGTGTGCTGCTGTGTGTGGGTGGAGAGCTGCGCTAATAAAGCTCCCATCTCCACCTGTTGCCCTTGAGCTGCTTGAATTGAAACTGGAAGAAATAACCTCCCCTGCTCGCCACTCCCCTCTCATCTCCCTTCCCCCTCCACATCTGGCTGCAGCTTTAAGCCAGGCCAGGCCAGGCCCTGCGGTCCCACACCCAGCAAGGCTGTCCCTGAGGCTTCCTGCCTGCAGCTGGCTCTGCCCCTGGTACTCCCCTGCCCAGGCCCTCCATACCTTCGTGTGACTGCTCTCCCCTCCAGGCTCGAACTGAACCTTGGCGTTCGTGGTGACTGCCCAGGAAGGAACCTGTGTACTTTGCTCCACTGTGGAGGCTTTTGGGTAAGGGAAATAAGGATTTCTTACATGGCCCTGCTATGGGGTAGGAGGACTCGGGCTGTCCAGCCTCTGCCCTGCACACTGGGGGAGTGTCCCCTGCCCACTCCCAGGACTCCATGGTTTGGGTTTGTTTTTTGCTTGTTTTCTTGTTTGAAATTTGTCACACTTTTCTGCCCCCATCTGTTGGGCTGGGCCCAGGACCAGCCCAAGCTCCCCCCGAGGGCTCTCCCTGTCACCAGAGGTAACCAGAGGAGATGGGTAAAACCAGGGGCCCTGCAAGCAGTCGGTCAGGGCAGCTGGGTATGAGAACACAAATGTCCTAGAGGTCAGAGTACCAGCTCCAGGAGGAGCTCTTTGATGCTTCCTAGTGCTGCTCACAGCAGCCTGGCTGGGCTGATCATGTCCTCCTACCCCATCACCATGCAGAGGCGGAGGCAGAGGAGATCATGCTCCTGTGATCACAGCGCAGGTGACTCGTGACCTGATGTCCTGGGACTTCATGCTATGGAATGGGATTTGGCTGTGAACACTGCGGAGTCTAGCAAGCGTTGGTGCAGTCGGGCTTCAGCAGGCCCTTTTCTTGGCCTGATGCCTTTCAATACCTTCATCCGTGACCTAGAAGAAAACGCATGATGACTGTGGGGAAACCACAGTAAGTAATGGTGGGGCAAGGTCCTTGTTCCCAGTAATGAGGCTTGCTTGGCGCCAGGGCTTATTTGAAATGCAGGGTCACAGAGCTGGGAGCAGACAGGTCTCCCCCAAGGCTTGCAACTCCAGTGATGCTGAGCTAGGTGTGGAGGCTGAGCTGCAGGATGGGGTGAGAGCAGGCAAAATGCAGATCCTGGGCTGTAGAATGAGACACTGCAGGCTGTGTGCCTCCCAGGACACTGCTGTTCCCTGCACTGGCCTGTGACTGCTCTGAATGCCAATACTTGCAGCATTTGAGTTGCTGCCTTGGGTGCAGGCTGCAAGCTCCAGGGGGAAGCAGGTGCCCAGCCACGGTGCTACTGTGAGTGCTGGCACTGCTTGTCCCAGGAGCTGCCGGCTGTGCCAGGAAGGCCCTGTCCTGTTGTGGTTGAGTGCCCACATTTGAGTCCTGAGCAGCCGGGAAATCTGCACCTGCACAGGATGGTGATGGTGCTGTGACTATGGCCACCCTCTGCCCTGAGGGACTGTCAGCTGCTATGAACAGTAGCCTTTGGTAAAAGGATCAGCATATCCTTCCAAGCACCCTTTGGCCCCATGTGCCACAGGAGTCCCCAGGCCTGACGACTACAACCCTACTGGGTTCTCCTGGGTGCTCCCCTCTCACCACAAAGGGGCAGCAAGGCTTCAAGCTGGTGCCCCCATGGGCATTAGGCTGTTTCCAGGAACTGGCAGTGCTGCTGCTGACTCAGGGCTGTGCTTCCTTCCCCTTCTGCCATGCTGTGATTTCATTCTTATGGCAGCGATTTTCCTCTGCACGTTGTGGGAGATGCGTGGGATAGGGCAGTACTTGTGTATCCCAACCAGAGGAAACGAGGTGGGGGGGTGCCAGCCAGGGCCTGGGAAACCTGAAGAGGAGCCCCTGGCGTGGTACCAGCACTTCCTGGCTCTGGCCAGGGCTGACGGTGCAGTCCAGGTTGAGGCACTGGGGCAGACAGCGGGGGGTGCCACTGCCCAACATGTCCCAGTGGAAGGGGCCCTGTCATGAGCAGACCTGCAGGGCAGGGCGTTAGTACCTGGAGAATGTTTTGCAACTTATGCCACACCAGCACCTCCATTGGTACTGCAGGCCAGGAGTGGGCACGTGCTGTGGTGGGAGCTCCCCCTGGCTGCACCTGGTTTGGTGTGTGAAGCAGCTGGTTGTGAGGCTGCCTCTGTCCCCTCTGGTGCAAGGTTTGCAGTTCAGGCACCCTGGGGCTGGAGGTCTCGCGAAGGAGGCCCTGCAGATGAGCTTAACTGCTGCCCTGGGTGTGGCGGGCCAGTAGGGGGCGCTCCCGTTATGAGCCGCCCACCTCCCTGCGCCCGACCACCTTCCAGGCTCCGAGTGCCTCCCCTGGGGTGCC
>JAGPOW010000182.1:51757-69427 GCA_030014935.1 Caiman crocodilus
AAATCCCTGCCCTGAGGGATTCTCCAGCCGCCCCTCAGGCTGGCACAGAGACACGCTTGTGCAGGAGGAGGGCGCCCAGGGTGGCGATTCTGCCACACTGGGGACCTTTGATTCAGCAGCAGGTCTGAGCTAATGCCTTCTGCAATATGGGACTTTGTGCCCCTGGTTTCCTCAGCCATGGCAGTGTCACTCTCGTGTGCCCTTGGGCAGCTCTGTTCTTGAGCTGACCCCCTCTGGCTCTGCCAGGTTGCTGTCTGTGACACTTGCTGTATCCTCAGCCTTTCCTGTGCGGCATGCAGGGCTAGGACTCCTGGTGCCAGGGTCCGTGGCCCAGCCTGGCTGCTGGGGGCCGTCTCAGGGCTGTGGGGTGCACGGTGTCCTGTAATGGCGTTGCTCTGCAACCCTGTGTATGAGCCCTTCTGCTGGGAGGGAGTTGCTTTCCTGTGAGGCTGGGCCTGGCTGGACAGGCCCTAGGGCTGAGATGGGTCCAGGGCATTGCATGCCAGCAGGTCAGAATGGGCTTTGTGTGCCTGACTCTGGTGTCATGGAGCCAGCACTTGGCTGGGTGCTGCGGCGCCTCAGGGAAGGGCTGTAAAGCCATGTGTTTGAAGGCTGGGGGAGCAGGGGGATGCCTGTGACCATCTACTTCCTACAGCCCTGTGTGAGACTTGTAAAAACTTAAAAACCCCAAACAAACCAGCTTCTCCCTGAAAGTCCCGTAGGGTCCAATGTCTGAGGCCCGAGCCAGCCTCCCTGAGTTGCCTGGCTGCATTGCAACCAAATTGCAAGGCCAGCTTGCTGGGGGGACCTTGGCACCTAGCTCTGGGAGCAGCCTCGCCAACAGCAAGACCCCTGGGCTGGGGTAAGGCAGCCTGGTGGTCAGTGTGACGTGGTCTGGTGGCTGGTGACACTGTGACTGAACCACAGCGGGCTCTTTCCAGCCAGCAGCAGTATCGCCAGGGCCACGGTAGCCAACTGGGCCCATGCGCAGGGAAGGAGCCTTGACTGGGGTCTGGATGGTGCTGTGGTGCCCTGGAGACCAGGAACCCATGAGCAAGGACTATGGGGAAGCCCAAGTCATGGCCATGTTGCTCTGGCACTGTAGCAGTGGCCTGGCATCTGTCCAGGCTGCCCCTTCCTGGGAGGGATGTGCACCACCAAGCTGCTGGCTACTTCCCTGCTGCAGCCAGGGCCTCCCCAAGAGGAAGCAGCTTGGCGTGGTGGAGCACACGGCTAGGGAACGAGTGGTGAGCGCAGGAAGGCGCTTGCTCTGTGGTCGCGAGCGTCCTGCTGAGTCAATCGCACGCCCAGCCCATCAAACGCGGTGCAGCCCGGACCTAGTGCAGTGGTGGTCACTGCTCTCGCTGCCTCAGCCCCAGACGTGGGAGCGCTCAGACGCGCGGCAGCTTGCTTGGAGGGGCCCAGTGAACCAGGATGAAGTCGTGGCTCGTGGCTGCTCTGCTGCTGCTCCTGATGGCAGGCGAAGCAGGTACTGGGCAGGCAGGGGCACCGAAGGGTTTTTGTGGGGCACGCTTCCCTCTGGACAGGCAGAGCTGTGCGTGCTCTCCAGGGTGGGGTTGTGAGGCTGGTGGAGCCACTATTGGGGAAGGGGCACGGCGCCTGGGAACAGCCAGGGCCAGGAGGACGAGACGAGACCCCTCTCCCAGCTGGCTCAGAGGTCACGGCCCTGTCCTAGCCGTGTCCTGCTTTCGTCTGAGGAAGTTGTTCATGGGGCAATGTCAACCTAGACAGGCCTGGTTTGAGCGGCTGCTCCTGGGGTGGATGCAGGAGCTACCTCCCTAAACAGGAGAGAGTTCAGCCAGCTGCCTGGGGCAGGACGGTTGCGAGGAGGTGAACAGGAGCCTTTGGGGCTGCGGGGATGGGGATGGGGTTGTCCGGCTGAGCTGGTACTGGGAGCCGGCTGGGAGAGAAGGGCCCTGCCCTGCATCACACTGTCCAGGGAGCACAATTGCAGGTGTGTGGGAGCCGCTTGTTTTGAGCCCGCTCTTCCCCCAGCTGCTCGGACCCATCCTGAGCCAGGAAGTGGAACCAGCCATGGCGCTTGCACCCAGCCTGAGGCAGCTCGGGGTGGAGGGGAGGCAGGGGGGTGCCGAGCAGCTGGATCAAGGGGTATGGGGCAGGTGGACTGCTGAGCAGCTGGATCAAGGCCGGTAGCCTGTGCAGGGGAAGGAGCTGGCGGCACCACGGAGCTGCATGCTGGCTCCAGGCGGGGCAGGTTTTTCTCGGGGCTGTGGCCCGCTTGCTCCCTGTACGTGAGCTCTTCTCAGCCCAAGTGCTCCCGCCTGGCTTGTCAGGGGGAGCTTGGTGCACCTCCTGGTCTCCAGGCACATGCCCAGGGGCAGCTTCTGCACCCAGCTGGAGCGCTGAGGCTGCCAGGGGAGGGGACCCTGACCGCTACTGCAGGCTGGTGCTGGCAGTTGTCCTCAGAGCGGTGCCCCCTTCCTGTAGTGGAGGCGGTGATGTCCTGGGGGGTTCCCTGTTTCCCATCTGCTCAGTGGCCAGGCAGAGGAGGCAGTGCCAGGCAGGGAGCAGAGCTCTTGCCAGCTGCACGCCCGTGTAGGCACCAGAACTGTGAACAAACCAGCTGTGGCTCAAGAGTCAGCTCCTGGCCTTTCTGCATCGGGGCTCTGGGTGAGACCTGGTTAAGTTCAGCATGTGGTGGGATTGGTTCCCGAAGGACTGCAAGATGTAGGGCCTGCTCTGTGCCCTGAGGGACTCTGCAGGCTCCGGGGTGATGTCTGCTCCAGCTCTCTCGAGCATACTGCAGGCAGGGGCAGTTTGTCCTACCTTTGGGATCTGTGTAGGAAGGCAACAGAGGTGCAGGGGCCATTTGAGATGGTAGTGTGCACCTCCTAGGTGAGGGCAGCATTCGGGGATTGGCATTCAGGTTTCCTTTCTGTCCCTCCAAGGCCCTGCTTTGGGGGTAGCAGCTGGCAAAGGAAGCCAAGAGGTGGTGGGGAGGGGGCTGTGGAGCCAGAGCAGTGAAAGCACGTGGTGCTGCCGATGGCCATCAGTGATGGGGGCTTCGCCCTTGCTTCAGCGCTTGGGCTCCTCCTGACTCCTGAGCCAGAGACTCAGTCATGGGCAAGGGTGGGCCCATCCTCTTGTGGGCTAACATCAAGCGTAGTCGCTGTACTGGTTTGATACCTGAGCTGAAAATGCAATTAGGGATGCACCCTCCACTACACAGTGCCATTTTGTTACATTTGGATTTGATTGGGCTAATTTGACCTGGAACAGAACATTTTCTATGGGAAGAAAAAAAAAAGGCATGGAAGGGGTCCCCGAGCTCAAGGGCACTGCGAGCGCTGGGTTCAGCACCAGGTGTCTGCCAGTGGGGAGCGGAGAGTTGCAAAGGGAGTATCCTCAGCTCCTTTGCTGTTCCTGGGGCTGGGCAAGACCCTTCCCTTTCCCCTCTCTCTAGCTGTGTTGCCCCATTGCTCCCTCTACTAGGAAAAGGCTTAGTCATCCAGCAGCAGCAAGCATTTCACAAGTGCTCGTGCTGCAGGTGTTAGCAGCTGGGCCAATCCCTGCCTGGGGTGCGCTTGGTCCTAGCAGCCCTGAGCACCAGGCCTGCACAGCCCTCCAGGGCTGGGCTGTCTGTGTGCTTGGGCCATCCTGCTCCTTTCCGCCGGCTGGTGGGCTCCTGGCAGGCTGCCCGGCACCCCTTGCAGGAACGGCCCAACGTGCGCTGCACTCTTTGCATTTCTTCTCTTCGGGAGGCAGGTGCCCAGGGCGCAGCTGTCCGGGACAAACGCTCTCCAACAAAGACAAGCCCCAGTACAACTCGATTTGATTCTCATGGGACGCTGGAGCTGTTCTGGCTCAAATATCGGCTAGTTTTGCGTTAACCCTACATTACAGGGGAGCTAAGGAGCAAAGTGCAGGCGGGGTTAATGAGGCCAGTGCCAGGGCAGAGCCCGAGTGCCAGTCTCATTGTCTAATCGCTAGGCCAGGCATCCTTTTCATGATTCCTATCATGACCTTCCCTATCAAGTGTCTGTCTAACCTGCTTTCGATGACCTCTGCTGACAGATGCTACAGCCTCCCTCATAGATTCATAGATATTAGGGTTGGAAGGGACCTCAGTAGATCGAGTCCAACCCCCTGCATAGGCAGGAAAGAGTTGCCCACTCCAGCTTCCCACTGCCTTTCCACTGAGCGAGTCTTCTCTAGCATCCACCCAAAATTTTCTTTGCTGCAAATTGTTTCTTGTCCTTGCCCCAGAGGTTGCAGGGACGGTCTGATCTCTGGCTGTTTACCGTTAACCGCGGGCTTGTTTGTTGGCCTGTAGCGAACTCGTTTAGTAACAATCCCCATCCTTCAGCCTCTCCTCGCCTGTCGTGGTCCCTCTGGACAGACCCGTTCCGATCACAATCCACATTACCAAATAGAAAGCCACAGTTTTAATCAGCTCTTCCCTTTGTCTGCCATTAATTTCCTAAGGAAAGGTGTGTTCTTGATAGCTAACCAGTCAAAGCTGTTGATTTTATAGATCTGAACCCTAATTTATAGTCGATCTTGTTGCTAGGGACATGGGGACGCTCCAACTCTATACATTTACTTAAGCAATTATAGTTCAACATTTGGGGATTTGAATTAATTTTACATTATTAGTACATTTAGAATTTGGTGAATGGGCCAGGGATCAGTTTTTGGCTAAGTGACTTTGTGCTTGTGGTTTGTATCGAGCAGCTGCATGTCTTGCGCTCGGCGTGTTCACCCCCCCTCCCCACCACAGACTAAGCCCCCGTTGCATTGTATTATTTATAACACTAGACCACCAAAATGTTTTGTTAGAGAAGCCTGGAGCCTAGAACGCAAAGGGGCTCACGCATTCAGAGGCTTACGCATTCAACATTTAAAAAAAAAAAAAAAAGAAAATTTTGAAAACCATTATTATAAGGTTACACATAACCCTGTTCTGTATTAAATTCCCATTTCATTTTTAAGTAGACTTATTACAAATGATACTAAGCACCAGACTTAACATAAATCTCATTTAAATACAAATCCTGGTGACTGTAGCTTCCCCCTGCATTGGTTCCACTTAGTCCACACTGTTTCTTGAAGCAGGTGCCCAGGCCTAGACAGAGAGTCCTAGCTGAGACCTGCTCCGTGCCGAGTAGGCAGGACAGCTACCTCTATGTCCGACACGGGCCATTTCTGTTAATGCCTCTCAGAATGACATTTGCCTGTTTTCACAACAGCATCACCCTGCTCGCGCCTCTGCAGCATGGAGCCCACCGTACCCCCCCGACAGGAGCAGATCTGGGGGGAGAGCGGTTGTAGCAGTGCCATTACATCCTCTTTGGTATCTGCTTGATTGAAACTTTAAAACTACTTGGGAGAGGCAGCAGCGTTTCTATTCAGGCAGTATTGAGAGGGGCAATCAACCTCGTGGCTCATTATCATTTCCCTCTCTTTTTTCAAAATCCTAGCACCCCCACAATGCCCCCTGCTTTTTTCCCTAAATTACTTATGCGGGGTCACTTAGAGAAATTCCTTGCCCAGTCCAATCTGCACAAAATGAGCGTGTTTGATTTCTTCTTCCTAAAATGCTGTCTGGACTGAATTCCAGCTTGCTTGTTTTCCAGTTCCCCGAGACCATGTCTAATTCAGATCCTGTTCTTCAGTGTGCCTATCCTCTGCCCACCTGCAGGGTTTATAAGCTCATTTTTTGGTATTCCATCTCCTAAATCATTACTGAAAATATTGGTAGAGCTAGCATGGGCTGCCAGCTCCCATTGGGTTGCAGCCCGGCAGCAAACTACAAATCGCTGCTTTTTGACTAGGGTTTCAGGCACTTGTGCACCTGTGCTCTGATGGGTTTCTCAAGACCGGGTCCCTAACTCGCTTGCGAGGCTGTCACGTGAGGGTGTCGAGGGCCTCATGGCAGTTGAGATACTGCATCTGCTGCCTTCTGCTTCTTCATCAGATAAGAGATCCCATCAAAGGAGGACATCAGGTTGACACAGTTTGTTCTTGTCGTGGCTGTTGCTTGTCCTTTCAGTACTTATAAATGATTTAATAATTTGTTCCTGCACCTTTGGACAAGCCTGTTTTTGCTCTCTGCTCTGTCCTTCCCCTCTTGTGTCCTTCCCCCCTTTTATCTAGCTACCTGGTCCTATCCCCTTCCCCATCCTCTACTGTTGAAGATAGTAGCCGATGGCTCGCAGACAGCAAGGGTGAGCTGCACCAGGCTGCTCCCTGCTAACTTGCCTGCTGCTCCCATATTGCAGACATGCTGCACTAGCTCGCCACCAGAAGCGGCGTGGCAAGGAGCGCAGCGCAGGCCACGAGACCAAGAAGCAGGTCTCATCGTTGTGCGAGAAGCTCCTACTACCACAGCTGGGCTGCTCCTAGCACTCGAGCTAGCTTTTGTCTGAAGGCTGGAGCCTGGATGCCCAGGAGATCCTGGGATAGGGACCCTGCCTGAGGTTGCAGAGGAAGATGAAGCCCCACAGTCTGATTTAGGAGGATGTGCTTCCTGACCCCAAATGGGCAGCATTGGAACAGGCAGCCTGGAGAGGTTGTAGACTTGCCATCCTTGGAAATTTCCAAGAGCGGGTTAGGCAGGCACATGGCTGGGATGGTTCAGTCAGGGGTGATCCTGCCCTGAACAGTGGGTAGAACTAGATGGGACCTCCTGAGGTTCCTCTCAGCCCTGCTTCCCTGCAATTTTATAATATATTCTCTCTCGGTACTTGCCAGCTCTCTGCCATTGCTGGCTCGCTGGACATCTCAAGAGACCTCACCTACCACCTCTTTGAGCTTTTGGGATCTGCTCCTGCAAAGTCCCTTATCCCTCTTCCACTGATTGCTCTTGCTCCTCCTGTTTCTCAGAGCAGTGAACTCTAGTTCAACGATTGCTTTTGCTGGGAGAGACTCAGCTGGTTCCTTCCTGTTCCTCTGAATCAAATCTGAAATAACTGCTCCCCCAGTAACTTCTTTGAGCTTTGAAACTAAAAGTTTCCCCTAGTGCCTTCTGAGAAAGGGATGGGCTGTGTCTGTCTTGCCCTACTGCTTTGCCAGCTCCTTTCTGGGTGCCTACAGTCACCAAGCACCAGCGTGTCTTCCTCTGCCTGGCACCCAGGGAGCTTTCTTGGCAGGTTCTCTGCAAATCCCAGAGCTCCAGGAACTGTTCTGAGCCGCGCAGGCAGAGCCCCCTTGGCTTGGGTGAAAACCGGGAAGAGCAGGAGGGGTGCGGAGTTGGAGCATCTCCTGCAGCTGCTTGTTTCTGGCAGCCTGAGCCTATGCTGGCACGACCATGCCACCTGCAAAGGCACAGTGAATATGCCGCCGCTCTGACCTGGAGCGGAGGAGGAAGAAGTGGGGTGCACTGGGAGCCGTACCGCTGGTCTTGGGGAGACAGCATCTCTCAGCTCCAGCAGAAAGGGAGGGTGATGCTGCACCCAGCGCACCGCAGCACAGGTTCCCATGCACAGCAGTGCCCCTCGCACAGTGCCTGTGTGCTATCCTGGCTCCGTGGTCAAGCTCCTAGGGGTGCTAGCAGAGCCTGCGTTCCCCCACCCTGAGCCCAGCTGTGGAAGTGGGGAGAGGTGAAACCAGGAGTCAGTGTGCTCATGCAGGGGAACCTGGTGCCTGGAGCCAGCAGAAACAACTCTGTCCTCCTGGGAAGACCTGGGGTGGGTGCAGCAGGTCAGCACCGTCCCAACGGGGCACAAGGCCCAGTGGGCAGGGAGGTGCCTTGCTGGATGCAGCTCGTGTGTGGAGCTGTGCTGGATCAGGGCACCACAGACAGCCTGGAGCCTGCGGTGCTGGAAATGGAGCATGACCAGGAAAAGGCCTTTCTACCCCAGCACAGACAACGGGCTCAAACCAGCCCCAACCCCTTGTCCCAACACCCCCAAATCAAGCAAAGCCCCCCCACCCCCTTACACTCTCACAGAGGCACAAATGCTCCTGACAGAGTTTTCCTCTGCCGAGGGACCAGAGCCCGACTCCCCATCATCCTTCCACGACGGCGCTGCGGCTGGGGCTTGGGCATGGAAGGTGCCCACGTACTACGGTGCTGGGGGCAGTGCGCAGTCTGCAACACTGACCTGTTTGGGGGTTGGTGATAGCCAGCTGGGTTGGGATGTAGGGGGACAGCCGTAGGGCTAGGGCAGGACAGAGCAATGAGTAAAAGAGCTGCCCCAAGCAAACACCAGGGGCTAATTAACCACCAAAACCAGCTGCTGTGCAAAGCCTTGGTCCCCTGCTTGCTTGCTTGCTTATGTCCCGCTCTCTGCCAGGGCCCTGCTCTCAGTGTGGGGAAGGGCCAGGGGAACTGCCTTGTTCTGGAGGAAGCCAGGCTTTCCTGGGGTGTCAGTGATGGGGAACGCCGCAGGCTGAGCTCGACCGAGGTGCCAGTCTGGCTCCAGGGTGTCTGGCAGGAAGCACGGCCTCGCATTCCCCTCCCTGCAAGCAGCAGGGCCCATGCTGGGACGCCCTCCCCACCTCGCCCTCTCGCTGGGTGGAGAGATCTCAGAGAGGGCTGCGCTAGTGGCTGCTGCCTGTGGTTTGGTAAAGTTCAAGCATTTTGCTAAAGCCACCGACACTTGCTTCTGCCCCGGACTGGTGCCATTCCCGGCCTGTGGCATGAGAGCTTTTGCCTTCTGCTCAGGTTCAGAACGATGCCGTATTGGGGGTCAGGAATGAATTTAACCCCCCGGACAGACCGGTGTGGACTGTGGCAGGGTTTGTCTTCCTCTGTAGTGGCGGGGAGTAGCCTCCACCTGCGAGTATATTGACCGCCTTTTACAGCAAGGATGTTGGCTTCCTCAGTCCCCATGCTTTCCCTGTGGTAGGTTCAGGTGTGATGTCTTGTGTTGTGGCAAGATTGACCGTAGTTTTACCAAATGCTTGGGTTCTAGATTTGCCTGGGATAGTTTGGACAGGGCTGATCCTGCCCCAGGCAGGGGGTCGGATTCGATGTGAGCTCTGGAGGTCTCTTCCAGCCCCACTGCTCTGGGATTTCTATGATTTTTCCCTGGCACCTCTGCAGTGTATCCTAGCAAGCACCTTTGGGTCTCTGCAGCAGTGGGACACTGCTAGGGCCCTTGTCCCCTGCTTCACCTGAGGCACGTTGGAGTGCTTTTGTGCCTGGGAGCTGTGGGTGAGGGCTGCCTGTGCAGTTAAGCGCAGGTAGATAAACACTTGTCTAGGACGGCTTAGACAGGGATGACCCTGCCCTGAGCAGGGGCTTGGACTGGATGTGACCTCCTGGGGGCCTTGCCAGCCCAGCTGGTAGCTCTGGGCAGGGGCAGCTCCGGGCTATGTCAGGGAGCCTAAAGGCCAAAGTTATTCATCTCGGCCCCTTGGTATTGGCACCTCCTGGGAGCTGAAGCATACAATGGTCCATCGTGGTGGGAAAACCCTTCTCTTTTCTGTGGGTTTTCATTGTGGCAGGCTCCCCGCAAGGAATGTCCCACAGTGCTGGCCTAAGCAGCTGTGTCTCGACATCTGCTTTTGCAGGGGTGCAGGGCTGGCTCATCACAGGCCTTGCACCCTGTGTCCCCGGGCTCTGTGGCTCTGGCCACGCTGGCTGGATGTATCAGTGGGCTGGGAACAGACAGGCCTGGAGGGCTCTGAAGACCTGGGACCCCAGGGGCTGAGAGTGCATGGTGCAGAGGGCTGGTACGCTGTGTGTACTCACCCCCACGAGGGGGAAGCAGCCGGGACCATGGAGGGGGACTCGGGGAGCCATGTCCAGATCAGGGATGCTCCTGCACACACTGGGAATGTGGCTGGGGCTGTCATCTTCACAAGTGACTGCTGCCTGACAAGCACTGTGTCCTGGCCAAGGGCTCATTCAAAGCTGCCCCTCCACTTGCCCTGCTTGACGTGCATAGAGAGCTGCCAGCCGCCTCCTGAGACGCCTGCACCCTCAGCTGCAGCAGCTGGGGGCCAGGACTGTGGGGCTTGGCTCCCATCACTGCTATGAACCTGCTGGCTGCTGGAGGGCCGCTTCCCCTCCACGGTCCCCCAAACACCCATCCTTTCCGGTTCTGGGAGCTCCTGGTGAACTCTGTTCCCCAGACAGCGCCAGTCCTATCTCACCACTGGCTTGAGACCTTGCTGTGTATTACCCGCCCAGTCACCAGTGTTGAGTTTGTCTGGAGCTGGCGGGGAACCCCAAGCATGCTGTGTCTTGGCCGCTCCCATGCTGTTGCACTAGCTTTTGCACGTTCTGGCCCCAGCGTGGTTCCCGCAGGACTGAAGTGTGAATGTGCCCTGCAGCATACCGGGCCCTGGGAGGCCTTGAGGTTTCCAGGCACTAGCAGATCTTCTCCGTCTGACCTGGAGGTGTGCATCCCTCAGCGTAGAGCCAGGAGCAGGGCTGGACTGGGGAGGCACAGTCCAGGGAGGACTTTTCAAGCCTTGGAGAACGTGCTTGCTGTCTCTCTCTGGGTCCTGTTCACTCCCACAGCACAACTCAGCTGCCTTTTTAGATGAAGCCGTGTGACCTGCAGTGTGGAGGGAGCACCTCAGGGCTGGGAGCACCCAGCTGGATCCCCAAGGCACCTTCTCAGTGCCCTAGTGAACCATGCCCAGGGCACAGATGACAGCAAGGGGAGCACCTTGTCTGAGCATCTCGCTGTGACTTCACCTCCTCCCTCTGTTCTGCTGGTCACAGGTGAAAGAAACCGGGAGAAAAGTCTCCTTGTGCTGTTGGTGGGAGTAGCAGGGCCATGTGCATTGTGCGCGTTGGGTCTGGAGCTCAGGGAAGCCTTGGCTGGGAGTGAGACAACTACAGCTGTCACAGCACCAGGGGATTTACTGCAGGGTGGGCAGAGGGTAACCACGTCACTGGCACTAGAGAAGAGGGCTTACAACACAGCCCTTGAAACACGTGTTCATCTACCCCGTAGTCCTGCCTCCAGCAGTGTTCAGAGGAAGGAGAAAGACTCCTTTCTTTCTGGCCCCCAGTCACAACACCTTGAAGCATGAGGTCTGCTTCCCGTTATTTTAGCTCACATAACCAGGGTATCATTGCTGGCATTGATGTTGTCCCCCCTGCTCAAACCCTTAGATGCATTTCTGATGCCATTAAGAGGATATTTTGGAGTAAATCTATTTTCAAAAAGACCGGGAGTCTTGTGCTTAAAGGAGAGACTTTAAAATAACTTGTTAGCACAAGGCCAAGCTCCTCAGCCATCTCTAAGAACACAGACTCAAGAGTCAAGAGCTTCCTCCCAATAGGCGAGATGCCAAGGGCCGAGGTCCTCTCTGAACTGTAAACCTCCTGGCTGCAACCCTGGCTCCAGCAAGTCAGTGGACAACCTCTTATTTCAGTGGGGTAAGACAAGGCTTAAAGTTGTCTGGAAGAAATGCCAACCCTGCCAGCGACTGGACATGGGCCCGAGCATAGACACCGACTTTGGTTTTTGCCAGTGGGTGCTTGCAGACATAACCCCTCCCCTCTCCTCCCAGCATTTTAGTTTTAACTCCGCGCATTCCCATGCTGAGCCCCATGCTTGCCCAGAAGAGGCAACAGGTTATTTCAACCCAGCTCTGCAGTGTCTGTAAAGACTGGGCACTTAAGTGGGGCTTTTTGGGCACCTTTATCTAATAGCTGATTTAATCAACCTTAGCTACAAGCATCAACAATCCTTGCTGAAGAGCCCTTCTTTATAGGCGCTGCAGAGCCGGTGGAAGTCACGTGCTGCTGCTTCCGGTAAAGCATGGTTTATTTTACTTTTTTAACACCTCAGCTGTGGCTCGTGGATGCTGAGCACCTGCTACTTTTTTTAGTGGGTGCTTGAGCCCCAGAGCATCCACAGAGTCCCAAGGCCCGACCCCACCAGGAAAATAGCTGTGGAGGTCACTGGCTAATGGTGAAATTGTGTTAGTGAGCAACAAACCCAACCGCTGTCTCGGCCCCGGTTATGTGAGGACGTCTGCTGCAGAGGCCTGGCATAATGGCCCTGAGCCCAGTGCCCTGTTGACCACCCTAGTCCATCCCAAATTGCCCAGTGTAGAAGGGTCCCTGTGGACCTTTCCCTAGCCTCAAGCAGCGGGGCAAGGAGGGACTCCAGAGAGGGCTGGGGGGAAGCAGGCGGGATTCAGATGTAGCGGTTCAGAAGGGCTGTCGGGAAACCCTGATCCGGGCTGTCGTGGACAGCCCTTACGCAGACCCCAGTCTTGGACCCACTGAGCTGCTCCAGCTTGCACGCGGGGAGGGGTTCCCCTCCGCCAGAACCTGGCTGCGCGGCTGGTTGGGGCCCTTGGCCAGCTCCAGCTTGAATCTGCCCATTTTACTCTTCTCTGGTTTTGTACTCTGGATGAAACAGGCCTGCACCCCCGCCCCACCACGTGTCTAGAGGCAGCAGTCCTTTCCCCACTCCACCTGTCTCTAGGCTAAACAAGGCACTCTGGTCTCGCCTCCTCGTGCGCAGGCAAGCCACTCCCCACCCTTTTCTGTGCCTCATTTCAACTCGCCAGTCTTGAGCACGCGGGACCAGCATGGCATATAGCAGCCCGGCCCCTTAGACTGTGGCACTGAGGCTTCCCTACCCCTCTTGGATGTACCGTAGCTGATGCCTCCTACGATTGCATTGGCCTTCTTCATGCTAGCATCACAGTGGTGGCTCAGCACCATCCTGCACCCTCAGCTGGTTCTGGCAGGCCCTGCTCCTCCTCATCTCTTACCTGCTGAGCCCTAGGGTACAGCAGAGTGCTGTTAGGATGCCTTGCACTTTGTCTCATTCAATCCCATCCCGTTGTGGTCACTGGAGCGTTGTCCTAATCTTCCCCCCACTGCCAGCCCCTCCCCACAGCATACCTTCAATGCATTTCATCGGTGCTCCCCCGCTGTCTGCCATCATTGCTAATGAGAACGGTAATCCAGGTGGGTCCTGAGGTTGATGTGGGAGGCGTTCCACTAAAACCTGATCTCCAGCCCCTTCCTGCTGCCCTCCATAAGCCAGCTCCTTCTCCCTTACCACTCCTCCGCCCATGGAGCCCCCACTTGTTCCCTTACCCAGTGCTGTAGATATGAACCCTCACTCCCTAAGGAGAGGCCTGAACATGGCATTTCTCCCCGCAGAGGCGCTGGTGGAGCCTGAGCTGTGCTATGTCCTGGACGCGGTCCTTTTCATCTATGGCATTGTTCTCACCGTCCTGTACTGCCGGCTGAAGGTGAGGCTCTACGTGATCCCTCTGCCAGCGACTCCTGACAGGCAGCTGGTGATGGAGGCGGTGCGGGGCGGGGTTGTGTCAGTGACCCTGTTCAGATCCTCATGGGGATGAGCAATCACAAGGAGGTTTCAAGGCTCCATCTCAGTGGTGATTAGTGGCTTGGGAGGGACCAGGAGTCTGGTACCAAGGGACTGGTGCCATGACCTGGCAGAGAGGTGTCGGAGAGCCCAGGTGGAGAGCAGCAGTGGGGCTGCAGGGGGATGTTAGCAGAGCCACATGGGAGAAGCTGGCATATCTCCTGCTGCCGCCAGCCAGGGTATGATGCACTCTGGCAGCCCCCAGAGGTACCACTCCTTCTGCCAACAGGAAGGAGAGAGCAGTCCAATGGTTAGGTCACTGACCAAGGAGACCTGGACTCAGTTCCTCATTGTGCCACAAACTCCCAGGACAACCCTAGGCTACGTTAACCCGCTGCATGTGTCTTATCTCCTGGGGTGTCTTCCAGCCACGGTGCTGCTTTGCACAGGCTCCCACCCACGGCAGAAGGTATTTGCATCTCTGTGGCTCGCCAGCACTGCTGCCAGGCACAGCACGCATGCAGTGTAGACATGACCCAGTCTGTGCCTCAGTTTCCCATTGTACAATGGGGACAATGGCTCTAACCACCTGCACAGGGTGTGTGCTTAGAGAAGCACCTTAAAGAGCACGAGGGGCTCGGATAGGATCAAAGGGAAGTCAGGCTGAAAGGGACATCCGGAGGTCATCTAGCCCACTCCCGAATCAAGTATCAGCAGAGAGGGCTCCATACTCAGTATGGCGGGATCTAGCACACACCTTGTAGGAAGCTAGTTTCTATCTATCTTGCAAGATCAGTGCAGCCCAAAGGCCGCTGTAACCTGTCCCAGGGCTGGGCAGAGGAGCGGATACCTAATGTCTCCTCTCCTCTGTGCTGGGCTCAGCAGAGAATCTGGCCCCTACAATGTTTCCAGGCTCTTTTTTCTTTAATTTGTGCTTTTCTTTTCCCTCTTCAGATGCAGGTTCGAAAGTTGCCAAAGGTGGATCCCAGCGCAGTCTATGAGGTAGGTCCCTGTTCCTTCCTACCACCTATTTTGTGCCATGAATAGGCCACAGAAATCAGAGACTCTTCATTGCCCGCTGGTCCAGCAGAGCCGAGATCTGCTGTTTGTCTGGAGTCATGCCGCAGAGCTGGGGGGATGGGGGATGTTTATGGCTATCTTGTTCCTTTCTCTTGCAAGTTTGGCCTTCACTCCAGTTCCAGTTCCTGTTTTCAATTGTGCTGTCCCTCCTATCTGCATGGCCTTTGGGCTCTGTGCCCTCATTAGAGGGCTTCTGTCTATCTGACCCAGGATTCAAACAGACTGACACCTTTCTCCAGCATTAAAGACACCTACCTAAAAAGGCAGGAGAAAAGCTGGGGTAGATTAAGCCTTCAAAGCCATGCTGTGACTCACGGTCTTGCCCTTGCTGTAGCCACTGACTCAGTGGGACCAGCTTCTCCATTGCTAACCAGAGGAAACTGAACTGGAGCCTGAAATAGAAACTCCCGAGTGTCCTGCAACCTCTCATTTCCATCCCATGGGCCAGCGAGCTGCGTTGTAGCACATGGTCTCCATCTGCCCAAGACATTCCCGTTCTTGGACTGCAAGTTCTCCGTACATAAGGACATCAGCAGTGCCGTGCTGGGTTAGACTAGCTGTCTGTCTAGCCTAGTACCATGTCCCTGACAGAGGGAGAAGTGGATGCTATCGAGGCAGAGCACTGAACTGGACATCTCTAGAGTAGTCTGTCTCTTGTTCAGTACTTTCTCTGGCATTCACCATTTCTTGGGTTAGAGATGCCAGAGGAGCCATCTCCAGCTGTTCTTCCACAGCCATGACTAGATCTATCAGCCGTGAGTTTGTCAGTCCCTTTTTGAACCTGGCTCTGCAGTCTACCTCTTCCATCTCCTGTGGCAATGAATTCTACAGATTAACCATGTGCTGTTAAAAAAGTACTTCCTTTGGTTAGTTTTACATTTGTCACCTACTAATTTTAGCAGGTTTTCCCAGTTCTAGTATTCTGGGACTTGGTGAATACCCAACAGTTCCCTGTTCACTTGGTCTACACCCTCCATTATTTTATAACTCACATCCCCCCTCAGCCTTCTCCTTTCCAAACTGAGGAGTGTACTTTCTTTTCAGTTTCTCCTGGGGAGGTAAATGCTTCAGGCCTCTGATCATTTTGGTTGCCCTTCTCTGTGCTTTTTCTGTTTCTTTTACATCCTTTTGGAGAAGTGGGGACCAGAGCTGCACACACTATTCAAGATGTGGGCTCACCATGGATTCACATAATGGCAGGATTGTGTTCTCCATTACGTTTTCAGTTCCATTCTTAATGATGCTCAACGTTTTATTGCTTTTTGGTCACCGCTGCATACGGAGCTGAGGTTTTGCAGAACTGTCTATAGTGACTGCACGCTCTCTCTCCTGAGCCGTGACAGCTAGTTCAGAGCCCAGCCCTGTGTACGTATAGCTGAAGTTATTTTCCCCCAGGTACATTGCCTTACACTTGTGGACACTGAAGTTTATCAGCCATTTTTTTGCCCTCGCACTTAGCTTGCTGAGATCTTTCTGCAGCTTCTCTCCATCAGCTTGGGACTTGACTATCTGGAATAATTTGGTAGGATCTGCAAACTTGGAGATTTCACTGCGCACCCCCGTTTCCAGGTCATTGATGAAAATGTTGAACAATATAGGGGCCAGCGCAGAGGCCTGCAGGACCCCAGGTGACCTGTCTCCACCCTGGAAAGTGACCATTTAGTTTTATCTTTGCTTCTTATCTTTTAACAAGCTCTCAGTCCACAAAATCTTCTCTCCAGCCCCATGGCAGGTCTCATCTGCCCGTGTGGCTGCTGATTTTATTCTTTATTACAGTTTTTACTAACTTCCAGGCACTGTGCAAATCAGATTAACTTTTTCAAGAAGACATTTTCTCACCATGGGTATCAGGACAGGAAGCTCATAGCAGAAGGTGTCACAGGTGCTAAATGGGGACTAGCTGTGAGCACTGGAGAGGACAACGAAACAATGCCGTGGCACTCGGAGAGGTCACAAAAATAACAGATTTCCTGGCCTAGTGCAGGCTAAAGTATCGTGGGAGGTACAGACACTGAGTGAGCTAGAAGATGCTAGGGAGTTGCACTACAGAAATACATTTGGAGTGATAATAGAGAGGAAACTAGATAGGAGGTGCAATTGCCAATAGGAAGGCAAGGGACAGAAGCATAACTTTAATCTGCACGACACAGATGCCTCCCATCATGGAGATAAGCAGCTCCAGCTTCTTTCACATGACTCTGGTGAGGCCGCAGACCATGTGACCCTGTGTGCCAGAGAAACGTCGTTCAAAATGACCAGTGGTTCTCAAACTTGCTAGCCTCAAGGCCCCTCCATAACATTTCTGAATTCTGCAGCTCCCCAGCTGACAATCACGGAGCTGGGATCTAAATTCAGAAAAGACAGAGGGAGCCTTGAGGCTAAGAAAGTTAAGGGCCACTGATCTAGCTGGTGCCAGGTAAGAGCAGTGGGGGCATGCCCTGCTCTTTCCACTGTCTGCCCCCTCCCAGGTCTCTAGCTCACGGGACAAGGCAGCCCCCACTGACGAGGCTGCTTTTGCAGGGTCTCGCACCATGGGGACCACCCCCACAGTCTCTCCTCCCGTCCCCAGGAGCATGGGAGGAGTGGAGGGGACAAGCTGGGCTGCAAAGTGGGGCTGCAGCCTCACGTCTGCCCACCTACCTGCAGCAGACCACTGCTGAGAGCATGGGGGTGCCGGGGGTGGCAGTCCTCAAAGAAACAGGCACTGCTGGGGCAGGTGCAAGGTGCAGGACAGGGGAGGAGGGCACTTACTGCCTTGCGCAGAGGCTGAGTGGCACTGCACTTGGCATCCCATTGAAAATCACTGAATTAGACACATGTGACAAAGGGCCTCCAAGCACTGGGGTCTTAGTAAAACTGCATGAGCTCCATCTGTCCAATGTGGCTAACAAGGGGCAGGGACACCAAGTATAGGCATGTGAGGCATGCCAAGTGGGACAGGGAGCAGTGTAGGAGAGGGAGAGGGAGCGGGGTAGGAGCAGGAGGGCTGAGAAACCGAACGTGGTGAATGCCACTAGCCCAGGGTAACTCAAAATTTCTACTTCTGCTTCCGGTCAAAGCCACAGAGTGCTGAGGCAGCTGTGTAGGGAGAGAAAGAGTGAAGGGAGGCCACAGGGACGTATTGTCGGTCAATCATGAATTCCTGTTGGGGCCTGAGCTGCGGAGCTGGGGAAAGGTCAAGGTGTTTCCAGGGGCCAGGCCTCATTTGGGAGCTCACCCACATGTCGTATGCGAATGCACGAGGGGCAGGGGCTGTTTGTGGTGTTTCTCTTCCCGTTCCTCCTGACTTGTCTCTTTCTCTTTCTTTTTGTGCAGACAAAAGGGGAAGCGATCTATACTGTAAGTA
>JAGPOW010000182.1:69846-80008 GCA_030014935.1 Caiman crocodilus
TTCTTCCATGTGAAAGTAGCTGCATTTCAGGCCATGCCTAAGCGGTGAAGGTGGCTGTGGTGACAAACAGAGCGGGGAAGGGCTTGCAAGCCAGCTTTGATTGATCTTGGATGGGTAATAACCAAAATGCGGAGGTGATGGTGCCATGGGTGAATATAGGATTGTTAGGTACACGTACTATTCTGCAGCATCACATGTTTTTCTCCAGTTAAAGGGAAACTAAAAGCTTTACTAGCATGCCAGTGGCCCTGGCATTACTCCATTTAAGATCAAAGCAAAACCAAATATACCTGTATTGGCACACGCACTCACTTGCTAGATCGGTTGGCGGAGGGGGATCTTTTTGGCAGCCATACCACAAATTAGCCCTGCACCATCGCTGAGTGCCACTCCAGTCCCTTCCCCTTCTGCTCCAGAGCCAGCTTGAGGGAAAATGGCACCCTGGGCAAACTTGTATTTTGGCATCTTGTGTTTGAGCTTCTGTAGTAGTATCAGTGAATGCTTCAGAAATAAAGCCCAGGGGGGTGGGCTGCTGGGCTGGAATGGGAGACTTGCTTCCCCGTAGGCAAGCACTACTGCTGTTGTGCAAAAGCAAGGTGGGTGGGCTGGAGCAGGTGCCATGCCGCCTGCACACACCTGACCGGGCTCCTCCTGGGCAGCAGCTGGAGGTGGGGCATGCTGGGCTGGGCACTGCTTCTCCTGCCTGGGGGGGATCCACTGGGCAGGGGCAGGGGCAGGGGCAGAGCTCTGTTGTGAGTGCAGGCTGTTCACATGTGTGCGTGAGTGAAAGGCCACCTGTAAGGCCAGCCCTGTTCTGCTCCTTGCCCTATCTGCCCCAGTGCTGCCCGTCTCCTCCCCAGTCTGCCACGTGCCCCACACAGAGACTGTCCATGCCACTTGTGGCACCTGTGTGCTGCGGCTTGGCTACCCCTGTGCTATATATTAAGTTAAAAAAAATTAGGCAAAAAACCCATCAAAAGATGTTGTTTCATTAGTCCTGTGGTTAGATGCATGTCTCTTCTTCAGATTCATAACAAAAATCTAGTCTTCTTGAGGGTCTTGACATGCTTCACAGTCAGCTGTTTTCACCCATGCATTAGTGTGACTGCATCGAAGTTAAGGTTTTGAGCTGGAGCTCAAAGCAGTCTGCCAGGCTGTGAAACAGAAGAGAGACATCACCAGGCATGGATGGTGACAGACAGCCGAATTGTAAAAGAAAGAATAGTTCATACCGTGAAACATCGAGAGCATTACAAAAGAGAGAGAGGGTGTTATCACCTGTGGAGTGAGGACAGCTTAGCAGGAATCAGGGAGATAACAATAAACCAAGTGACTCCCTCACAGCTGCCTGAATAGAAACGCTGCCCATCCTCCCAGGCGGCTGGTTTTAAAGCTTGGAGCAGGAATCCAAGTGGCCGTACTGTACCACCGCACCCCGCCGTCCACAGCATCCACAGCACAGGTGGGACCATAACGCATGGGATAGTCCCACACAGCTGCTTCGAGACTGGACTAAGTGGGGCAGACTGGGGCTTTTCCAGGTCTAGACAGGGACCTGGAGGGAAAATCCCCAGCGGCGCTGGGAGGGGCTGGGATTTTGAGCTTGCAGTCAGCAGCCCAATGAAGGTGAAGTGGTGTCTGAGGTTTATGCAGTGCTGAAACTCGGTACACTTCCCAGCACTGCTTCGACCCACAGATCTTGAACTGCCCCCCTGGACGGGTGAGAGAGAGATCCAGGGGGAACAGGAGGAAGCAACCAAGTTAGGGGGTCTGTGGCTCACTGCAGCTGCTCTGCAAGGGTGACCGGTGCCTCCTGAGACCGGGGGGGCACAGGTTGTGACTGGCAGCCTTGGTGGTGGGGTGCTGAGTGGCGACCGTCGGCAGAAGGCGGAGGGAGCAGGTGGCGAGCGTGTTCCCCCTACCAGTTGCTTATCGTGCTCTGGAAGGGAGCTGGCCTTGAGTCTCAACCCCTGTCCCTCAGAGGACAGAAACTCCTGCCCTGCTTTCTGCAGTGACTCTTAGTTGCTTAGTGGCTCGGCATCCAGAGGAGTGTGGGACCAGTGTTAGCTTGTGGGCAGGGGTTGGTGGCTACGTTGCTGCGCTGAGAAGTTGGAGAGATGCAGTCGAACCACTTTGGGGAAGGGAGGCTAGAACCTGTGAGGCGCCCTAACCACTCAGCTTCTGCAGCTGAAACATAGGAGGGCCTCCTTCCCCCAGCTCCCTGCCTGCTGCCTGACTTCCACCCTCCCCCCGGCTTCTTGGGCTTGTGCGCCAGGTGCATGTGCACATCATGGCATGCTGCCTGGCCAGGACATCACGTGTTGCACGGGCTCAGTAACCGTGTCCCGGCTGCGGAGGTAACACTGTGCCTAAGTATCAAAAATGCCACCTCCATGGCTAAAAACCTGCCAGCTGGGTGTTTACCGGATGTCACAGCTGAGCTTAGAGATGATGATGTCTCCCTCGATAGATCTCTCCCCACGAGGCAGGGTTCCCAGTGACTTGGTCATCCTTGTCTCCACTTCTGCCTTCTCTCCTTCTTCCTTCTTGCAGGGACTGACCACTCGGGAACAGGAGACCTACGAAACCCTGGAGCCCAAGGGCCATTAGGGTTCCCAGCAGTAGCCACTGGTGCAGCCTCTACAAAAGGATGTGTCTTGTTGGGAATTGATATGATCTCCATCCCAGCCCTCAAAAGAAAACTGTTGCTGAAATCAATGGCCCCCATTGCCCCCATGCTGACGTGTCGGGGAAAGGCTGCATCCCTCCTGGGACCCCTGGAAGATGAACATCCCGACCTGCACATCACTCCATTACTCTGCAGCTGCTGACTCAGTTTTCCCCGTTCCGCCTCTCTCGTGTTTCCAGTGCAGAAGATACATAGGTGTGCTCCCCTGATCCTCTGTGCTTCTCATCAGTGCTTCGCAGAGAGTCTCCACTAAATGCAGGGATGGACTTTCCTCCAACAGCAACACCCTGTGTACCCGCAGTGAAGAGGTATCACACAAACACCTCCTCAGTGCCACTCTGAAAATGAGGGGCCAGTAAAATGGTAGCGATTGTCCTTGGTAGCAGTGGATGTTCCCTGCCGGATGCTTGCAGGTCACGGAGGTTTCCAACTTAATTTGATCACGTGCCTTGTGTTTCTTTGCTGCGTAGTGGTGACTGTGCTGAAGCATCTCCGTTTCTGTAGGCAGACTTAGCGATATGCCCACCACCTGCTCCCTTCAGGAGAGTGATTAGCAGCAAGATTCCCTACCCCTTGATTGCTATTTCCCTGGCCTAGCTGGTATTTTTACCACAATGCTGGTTGCTGCTAGCAGTGATGGAGAGATGGATATTTTAGAACATTGATCTTAGCGGACCCGATTGATCTCACAGTGGGGCAGAGACAGAGAGAGGCTCAGGTGGGTCTCAGAGGAAAAGCGAGCCCTAGGTTCCTCTTTCACCCTCCAGCCTGTCCTCGCTGGACCCAGGCCCAGTAAGCAGCATGAGACAAGAAGTGACGGGGCCAGGGACTGCACCACACTCTAGTGATGGGGGAAAAGAGAAGGTGAGAAGCAAATGTTTGCAATCATGGATTGGTTCCAGAACCAAGGTGCGCTCAGACTGCGCTGAGCTTTTGCCAGTTCAAATCCAGTCCAGGCTGGAGGTGCCCAAGCCGTGGTAGCCTCATGCTTACTGAATAACCCATGGGAAATGGATTGGTGGGTTTCACACCAGGTCCCGATGGCTTGATGCTAACGGTGTGAAAAAGTCCATCCCCTGCTCCCATCTGTCCCTGCCCAAACTCCAGCAGAGAGCACACGTACGTGTTGCTGCCCTATCTGGGGGCTGGAGGACTCTGCTCTCCCAAGCTGGCAGAAGAGCACTTCAGGAGCACTGAACAGAGATGACAATTTTCAGAAACTCTTTACAAACGTGGGCCCGATTTGGTGCAATTCTGAACCTCAGGGCTTCACCCTTACATCTTCCTACCTTCTTGACTTAGCTGCCAACTCCCAAGTTCAAGGTTTGATACTTTCCCTGGAGGATTTGCTGTCATCTTTAGTAGGCCCCACCTGGCGAGGGGGTGCAGGAGAGCGCAGCGTTAGGTGTAAGGACTCACATGAAGGAAAGACACAAGCCTGACCTCAGAGCTTTGCATGTAGGAAGAAGAAGAAACCTTTGCACATACTTCACTTTGAAATTTAAAGTCATTTGGGGGCACATCCTAGGAGAAGGGGGACATTCACCCTGCTATAAAGTGCAGTTGCAGCTGGGATCCGAGGTAAAATATTTTCACCAGAGCAATGTAAGGGGGTTGGGCTAGATGACTTCTGGAGGTCCTTTCCAGGCCTACTTCTCTATGAGTCAATAAGCCACTAGCATAATTACTGTGGACAAGGGATTTTATATCACGGGGTGGGTGTTTAATAAGAGCATCTACTGACAAGAGGAACCTCTGACTTCCAGAGCCATCAGACAAAGGCTTTTTGTGCTTATACCAGTGTGCTGCACCCCAACCACTTGCTCATAAACGTTTGTGGCCTCTTGATCTTGATCTGTGCATCGCTCCTTCACTGTCAAACACCGGCCACCAGAAACACCAGAGGAAGTGCGCTCCTGTTCCTGCTCATGCTAAGACAAACACAGCAATGTGCAAAGCTGCTCCCTCTACTCAGAGCCCCAGTGCCTCTTTTTGTCAGTATTAGCCGCTCTAAGGATAGAGAACTGCTCCTACTGAGTTTGATCTTTAAGTAAGGGATTTAAAGTTTTTAAGCTGCCTAGATTGTGAAAGGAGTTGGAAGCTTGCATTTGGATGGGATGCGATCAGAGTTATCCTTGGAGTCTTTATGACTAATATTGCTTTTGCAATAGTGCTACTTTGGACAAGATACCACGCCATTAGGATTTCGTGTCTGTGGCTGTAGAGTGCTATAGGATGTAATGGAGGAGAATGCTATATTTAGTGTTGGTCTGATGAGAACAATTCCATGTTGCAATAACGTCCAAGGTTTGACAAATCTGTTTTCTTTCTGCACTGGAAAACTGAAACCCTTTGAATGTTTTTGCAAGCAGCAGTGCCAAAATGCTCATCATCAAGTTTTTAGCTCCTCTTCCTCTCCCTTTTTCGCTCAGACTGGACAGTTCACCCTTGCATGTTACAAACTTTTTTGAAATCAATGCGTCACTGCAAAACAGTTTGGCTTCTCTGAAAATGTGTATTTCAATTTTTAAAAAAGCGGAAAATGTTCTAACCACCTCCTAAAATACCAGAGTATGTATAGTGCTGCAGGCATTAACACTTTTTTTAAACATATGTAAAATATACTTGTATTGGCTTATGTTCTTTTTTCTCTCATAAAAAATTGATGCTAGGACAGTGTGTGTGGGTGTGCACATCTTTATTTAACTTTGGGGGCTAGGAATGGATCTTTCTTTCTCCACCGGCCTTAGTCTCCAGGCTGTCTTGTGCTGCGAGTCTGTTGGAGTGGATATGAAACCTCCATATGATGATGCCCACATGCTGCAAATAATGGCATGTATGAGAGTCCAGGCACTGCTCCCTGTGACTAGGCTTAACGATGCTCAGAATGGATAGCTTGAGTCAGCACCAAGGCCACCAAGACGGGTGGGAGATGGTAACACACAAAAGGAGGTTCAAAAACATAGTGACACTTGGCTGAAATGCTCGTATGTGATGGCACTGCAATGAGTGCTGCGTACGGCCAAACACAATGCTGGCAGACAGCAAGCAGAGGTCTCACTAGTAAGGTCTGTGACCTGGGCCAAACCCAGCTGGAAAACGGGGGTGGGAGATGGGTGCTGAGTGCTGGGGCAGCACTCTTACTGTCATGGCTCCATTGCTGTGAAGTCTCTGTTTCCTTGTGCATCACACAACAGATCTGGCTGACACGTGGCACTGATGTGAATGCTGTTGTTTGGGAACATTTTAACCTTTGCCGGGTAACCTCACTGTTGCCAGCTCATGAAGTTTTATGGCAAGCCTCACAATATTGGTTTTTTTTCTCAAAGCAGACGCACAGTATTATGTGAGACTCCCAGCTCTCATGGCATAAAAGGCAAGAGCCTAATCGCCGTGCTTACAGAGAAGGCTTGAGACCAGGCAGTGAGTGCAGCCCACAGGTTAAGACAACAGAAGGCAAAAAATAAAAGTATCCCAAAGGTATCCTGCTCATAATTTTAAGTCAGTGTGATGATTTTTGATCTCTCGGGGGTGCCGCTAGCATGCCATTAATTCCACAGAGTAGGGGAAGGCTGATTATCTGTACAGCTTGAGTTGATTTGATCTCAGGTCGAGCCAATCTGATTTAAAGTTGCTGAAGACCAAGCTTATATTTCTAAGAAAGCAGTTTGCAGTTATTTCTATCATTGAGGGTGTTGCTTGAAGTGACAGAGCGGGACCCCCAGCCCTAAACTTCTGTGAATCTGTGAAGAGGAGGGAGGAAGGAGAGGGCAAGGGATTATGAGTCCTGAATCACTTTGCACGATGCTGAGCCTCTGTCGGTGAGTTTGCCGCTGCGCCGTTTCCCAGCTCAGGGCAACGTTAGGACTAGGATCCTCCAACCCCTTATTCAGAGATTTGAGAGGCTCAAATGAAAGGAGTAATGGACTGGGTTTCATCTGTGGTCAAAACCAGGTGAAGAGTTCAGCAGGCCAGGGGCTTGCTCCAAGAGGCATCTGCAAAGAAGACTCTTGTACTATTAGTAGTACCGTCAGGAAGAGAGCTGGGGAGGTGCTGGGCGCAGAGGAGGGGCAGGTGGAGGAGGAGGGCATCTGAGCAGAGCAGGGCAAGTGCATTTGGGGTTTTACATGTGGAAGGAGCTGCTTCTCCACCTACGTGATGGGGAAGGCTGCAGCATTGCAGGTGGATGGAGGCGCTGCACTCACACACCTTTGCAAGAAGGCAGGAAGCCTGGGGAGGCATTCACCTGCAGAGGGGTTCAAGATTGAAGCAGTGCTGATCTAAGATGAGGTGGGAGCAGGGAGGAGACAAAGGGGAGCTACATGTCCACTGGAACAACTCACTTGTATTCAAAGAGCACCAGAGAGAGGCCTCCGTCTCGATGGAGCCTGTTTCGTAGAGATTACACAAATATACAGGTAGCCGTGATCCCTGGCTCAGCACATTCACAGCCCAGGAGGACTTGTGACTGATGTTGCAGATCAGAGGTGCGCAGCGACGCACAGACATGTATTATTCAATGATGTGGGGGGGGGTTGTTTTTTTCATCTTTCTCTCTCTTGACCCACCCAGGAGCCAAACAATCCCTGGTTGGGAGTTTCTTTGGAAGCCGCACATGTGCCTTGAGAAGGAAACACCAGGAGGAAAGCGAAGCAGCTGCATGGGCTGCTCCAGAACAGGGTTCAATGCACAAGGAACGCCTGGCGCCTGGAAATTGGAGACGTGTGGGCATACAAATGGCTGCTGAATTGTCTGCAGGGATAAGCTCATCTATGGAGTGAATGTAAAGGGAGGAGTGGGGAGGGCCAGGACAAAGCCGTGGGAAGTCTCCTGTGGAGACAGGCAGGAGGGGCGAAGAGGACCCCCGAAGGAGGTGACAGGGTGAGCGGAGAGGCAGGCGAGCATGGTGTTGCAGAGCCCCAGAGGAGCCTGTGATTCACCATGTGAATGGTGGTGCACCTCCACTCCTGCAGCAGGGGAGAGGCCAGGTTGCGTGAGAGTACAGCAGAGCTGAGGTCTGGCTGCAGTGACAGGGCCGATTCCCTTCCTGATCAGTCCTGCCCTTCTGCATCTGGGGAAAGTGCCTCTTCCCACAAGCCCCGTCTGTGCAGGGCCCTGGGCTTGGCCATTGGCATTTGCTGGAAAGCAGAGGGTCTTGAACCTGGGCCTCCTGCTCCCTGGGCAAGTGTTCTCCCCACAAGGAAAAGCATTGGGAAGGTCCTGTTGCATCCGGGTTTTGCCTGACTCCAATTGCACGTACCTGGGCAGCCACATGTCACTGCTCAGCAGCCTGGCCGGAGCAAAGCCCTGCTGAGTGTGTTCCTTGAGTGCACACACCCTTGCACACCTAGAGCTGAATTCAAACTGTGCATAAGTGCCCACATGCAGTTGTGTTGCTGTGCCATTGAGTTTGCAAAGTGAAACAGGATTCAGCCCGTATTAGCGTCCGTGGCAGGGCGGGGAAGGAGCAGGCTGACTTGGTGGCCAGATGCAGCTACAGGTCCAAGGAGTTTTGGGTGTTAGGTCACTCCGCTTGCTTCTCGTCTCCGTGTGGGCGTTTCTGGAGAACGTCCCAAACGCAAGACAAGCATGGACGCTTTACTGACACATGCATCTGAAAGGCCAACAGGATGGATGAATTGCAGAAGCTGTAGGTCATTGTAACAAGGGAAGAATGACTCACACAAAGGAAAAATACCCCAAATAGCTACTCGCTCTTTCTCAAGTGTAAAAAAGAGCTGCTGTTCATGGACGGTTGGAGGAATTTCCTGGCCTGCTTTGAATCTAGACTCAGCTGTACAGTAAGTTTGACGAAGCCCAGCTAGCTCAAAATAAGGCAGGAAACTGTGGTCACTTTGGCTGCTCTTCACCCCAGGTTATTTCAGGCTGTGCATTATGCGCTGTCCTCTCCACTTCTCTGACAGTGTCACAGAAACAGGATGTGAAGGGAGATAATGTCATGCTGAAAGCAGGAAATAAAGAAAGACTCCTTTGGGCCACAGAGGCTCGGTGCTTGCTCCTTCCCTTGGCCTCTGCTTTCCCAAAACAACAGATCCCAGGTCCTCTGACCTCCCTGCCTCCAGCCTTGCACTGAGGATCTAGAGCTGTCAGTCAGCAGAAAGGTAACCGGTTTGTGACAAGTTTCGCTCTAAGGTGCACACGTGCGGGGCCGCACACAAGTAAAAGTGTGGCTGCGTACAGCCTTTTCAGGGCCGCGCACCAGGAGAGGAGCCGAAGGTCAGCTCCTAGGCGAGGTAGGGCAGGAGGCTGGTGTGGGCTCTGCCGGCTCCGGGGAAGTGCTCTGCTCCCCCACATCGAGGCACTTCCCCGGAGTCGGCAGAGCCCACGCCAGCCTTCACCCCTGCCTTGCCTCACCTCGGGGGGAGCTGCTGCCTGCCCCAGGGCCAGCCCCCAGCCCCTGGCCACAGCCTCTCGGCTCCAGCCTCCGGCCCCAGTTCCAGCCTCCAGCCCCCAGCCGGACTGAGGCGGTGTGCTCTCGGACCGCTACTCCTCGGGGGGGACACACATTGTGAGACAAGCTTTGGAGCACTTGTCTAGCTCACTGAGTCAAGTACTAAGATAGAGGACTCGCCTTGTCTGCACTATGGGAACTGTGATCAGGAACCACCCACCTGGCCACAGGTCCAGGGCTGCTCCTAATGTCCCTACAGGTTATGGCATTTACTTCAGCAAGCTCTGCAGCTAGCAGGGTGGGCAGCAACACAGCTTCTGTCTGCAAGGTTCACCTGCACAGGGAAGTTCATATAAAAGGGGAAAGTCCAGGAAAGCCCCTGAATTATTTAGGAAACCTAACTCCGTCCTCCAGAGCAGTATTGAATGGGAACTCAGCGATGTGCTAGAACTTAGTGTCATGGATTGAAAAGATAAAACTGAGATCATGACTGCTTGCAATTCCCATTAACATATCCACGGGACTTTCAGAAAGAACAAGGAACATCCTGTCTGTGTCCTGGCCATAGTCCACCTCGCACAATGGTGCTCAGATTGCTGCAGTCTCCTCCGAAGTTTCAGTCGGATATACGAGCCCTCTGGCCTCTCTGCTCTGCACTGAGGCAGCGATGCGCTGTGCTGTTAATTAGCTACCGCATCCCTTCCTGAATGGACAGTCTGTAGCATAGTTTGGTATTCTTTAGGAATGAAGGTGGCATAAAAATGTAGGATATCATCATCATCATCATTATTATTGAAATGTTTCAAAAGGGTAAACAATTCGTATTATAAATATGATTTGTCATGCACAAACGCATGCATACATGCACACACACACAGACAGAGTCCTCCAATGCCTTCCATGGTAATCCTTAGTCACCTTGTTCTTCGAGCTACTCTCCAGATTTCTCTCACCCATTGCTCACGCACCGAGTGTGAGGCGAAAGGCATGGTTGCCTGTCTGCCTTCTTTTGAAAAGTTCTTTGTGTTCCCAGCTGGGCTTTTTAATGGCCTGGGTAGTAC
>JAGPOW010000185.1:0-18578 GCA_030014935.1 Caiman crocodilus
GCCTCTAATGAACCCGTGTTGGTTGCCCCTGAGCATAATCTCCCCTGCCGGCCCCTCGTGGACATGTGCCAGGATAATTCTCTCAAAAGCTTACCCAGGTTCGAGGTAAGACTAACTGGCATATAGTTTCCTGGGTCCTCCTTACCCCCTTTTTTGAAAATGGGAACCACATTGGCCCTTTTTCAGTCCTCTGGCACCACACCAGAGCTCCACAAGTGCTTGTAAAGCCGTGCCAGGGGTCCCACAATGACCTCTGCTAATTCCCTCAGCCCTCTGGGGTGGAGGTCATCAGGACCAGCTGATTTAAATATGTCCAGTCCCTCCAGAAGTTCCCTGACTAGATCTTCAATGACCCTTGGCCTAGGTGTGCCTCCCCCAGGGCCTGAGGGGTTACCAGCAGATGGGCTGATCTGGTCCCTGCTCAAGAAAATGGAGGCAAAGAAATCGTTAAATAGGTTAGCCTGGTTGTCTGGTGCAACAACCAGATTTCCTAGCATGTCTTGCAGAGGCCCCATGTTACCGGGTACCTTCTTTTTGCCCCCTACATATTTAAAAAAACAACTTCTTGTTGTCCTTGATCCAGATAGCTAGTCCCAAGTCCATCTCCGCCTTGGCCTTCCTGACCATTCCCTGCAGCCCCAAGCAACCGAGGTATAGCCCTCTCTGGTGATGGCCCTTCCCTTCCATTGGGCATATGATTCCCTTTTATCTAAGAGATGCTCCCATAAGCTTTTGGTGAGCCCTGGGGGCTTTTGCACCCTCTTGCCCGCTTTGATCCCTATACTATGTAGTGGCTCTGGTCCCTGGCTTAAAAGCTGGGCTGTTTTTAAAAATTCTCTCTATCTATCTCTCTCTCTCTCGCAGTACTTCTACCAAAACTGTCTGTGGCCACTATGGCTCACCTGACAGTATAATAGTCATCATTGCCATTACATCATACACATTCCCATCACAGTATCCACACCATGCACCTGCACTCCTGCATGTTTGTGTGACCATTAGCCTTGTCTGTCACAAACATGCAACCTTTTCCTGCACCCTAAGCTTACCCTCCTCCCCACTCTTCTACCCCTGTCTATTTCTTTCCTAGTTCTTTCAGTTGTCACTATCTTCACTGTCCTCATTGCTTTCTTTCTCTCATTGTCTCTGCCACCTTCGTCATCATCACCACCACCATCATCATCATCATCATCATCATCATTGCTCTCTTCAGAGGGTCCATGCCTGAAAAGTCTGGGCCAGTCCATCATCTAGATGATTCCTGCCATCTCCTCCCAAACATCTTCCACCACTTTCTTGTAGTTCCCTTGCGTATTATTCAGTCACATTTTGACACAGGCATCTATTGGGGGCTGTGTGCCCATATGCAAGCAGGAAATCCTGGCTTTCCACAAGGCATCTCTAAAGCAGGAAATTAATTGGTTGAAGTGGGCCATTGGGGGTCTCCTTTTGCTTGGACAGGTACTCAAACAGTTCCACTTCTATGGACAGAGTTGTGATCCCTGTCACCATCTTGAGGAGTATAAACACTTTCCTCCACACCCGTTTGGTGAAAGAGTAATACCGCTGGAGGTGGTTGATTGCTATGCTTTCCATGAGCAGGTTTTCCTGGGGCAATATGGTTGGTTTCTCTGCCCCTTTACATAATGCCTCACTCGCACCAAGAGCATGCAGTGGGCTACTTGCAAGTTCACATCTCTGTGCTTTTTCTGCAGGTCCTTGTGGAAGATCCTCTCTCCCATGGCGTGGCATTCATCTTTGGAGAGTAGGTCCATGGTTAACACCACATCTCATTGCCTCACTGCCTTCTGCATTTAGCAGTGTTTCATCAGGGTCACCAGACCTCCTTTCTGTAGTTTGTACTTAGTCACAAGCTCCTGGAAGATTGTTTTAGGCTCATTTCAGGCTCAACATTAGGAAAATCTGCCTCACAACTAGGATGTCCAGACTGTAACCATTACTCCTAGTTTTCCCCAAGGGTGCCCCAGTGAACAGTTGTTCACCGAGCCCTAGATGTACTCTTCTGATGCAGCGGTAAGCTACTACCAAGTCTCCTCTCAGCCTTCTCTTTTTCAGACTGAAGAGTCCCAGGTCCCTCAGCCTTTCCTTGTATGACTTACTGTGCATGTCTCTGATTATATGGTTAGCCCTTCTCTGGACTCTCTCAAGATTTACCACATCCTTGTTAAGGTGCAGAGCCCAGAACTGGACACAGTACCCCAGCTGTGATCTCACCAGTGCTGAGTAGAGCTGAGTACAGCAGAAGAATCACTTCTTTGCAATGGTTTTGCTGGAGATGCATCAATTGAGGCATGCCAGCGTGTTGTTGGCCCTGCTGGCTAAAGCATTGCACTGCTGGTTCATGTTCATACTGTGGTCAGTTATTGTCCCCAGCTTTGTGGTGCGAGTGATGCAGGATCTTCAGTCGTGCTGCCTAATGAGAGGCAGCAGTTGCACAAGCACCCATGTCATGAGTTTTGCCTGTGAGCAGCTAGGGGTGCAGGGCCCCAGAACCCCCTTGCACCTATCTCTTTGATAGCTGGCAGGCTTCATGGCATCAGCAGGGGTTACCATCCCTGCAGCTTTCACCCTGCAATGCCTTAACACACACCGTGTCACCCATGTCATGAGTTTTGCTTGTCTGCAGCTTGAGGTGCAGTTTCCTGCAAACCCCCATACCTATCTCCTTGAAACTTGGCAGGCTTTGTGACCTCCATAGGGGCTACCACTCCTATAGTTTTGACCCCACTGTGGCTTAACACATACACGTTTTACTTTCAGGATTTTGGGGTACAGCTTCCTGAATTCCCTGCACCTATTTCCTTGAAACTTAGCAGGCTTTGTGGTCCCCAAAGGGGCTAGCATGCCTGCAGTTTTGACCCTGCTGTGGCTTAACACATACAAATGACACAAGTTTGGCTCTCAAGACTTTGGGTTACAGTTTCTCTGAACCCCTGCATCTATCTTCTTGAAACTTGGCACACTTTATGCCCTCAGACAGGGCTACCATTTCTGCAAGTTTTATCCAAATATGGCCAGAAATGACAAAGTTATAAGCTGTTTCAACCTTCCCCATTATAGCCTATGGGCCAAATGTCGAAACAGCGTCAAAACGACAAAATGTTTCAACTTGTCTTGTTTTGTTTTTGTTCAACTTGTTCGAGGCTGCCTCAACCATATCTGTTTCATTTTGATTTTGCTATTTTGACCTCAAAACAGGTCAAAACAGCATCAAAACAAAACTGGTAGTGAAATTTTGCACAGCCCTACTAGGCAGGTGCTTTTGCTCACATTGAGCTTGGCCCCTACCACTGCTTCATACACCTGGGTTATGTTTCAGTACTTTTTTGATCAACCACTTGTCCATGCAGACAATGTTGAGATCATCCATGTAAGCCAGGACCCTCACTTCCTCTTGGATGTGCCCAGGGACCTGCACTCTATTAATTCTGGGATCTTGCCTAAGCCTCTGAGCTAGAGGCTTCATCATACAGATGAATAGGATTGGAGAGAATGGGCAATCCTGCTGGACCTCCGATTCCACCATGATTGGTGGTCAGGAACCCATTCACCTGCACCAAGCTGCTCATGTCCCTGTGCAGTGTCTTTGTCTAGGCAAGAAAGGTCAGTGGGACTCTTTTCTTCTTCAACATCTTGAACTGGAATCGGTGGGATACTCAGTCATAGGCTTTCTCTAGGTCAAAGTTCAACACCACCATGCTTTGACTCATCTACTGTTGGTACTACATTGTATCCCACAGCAGTAGGCCTCTGTGGATCAGACAGTCCCCTGGCACTGCACATGTCTGATCTTTATGAATCACTGACCCTATAACAGATTTAAGGTGCTTGGCTAACACCTTGGCCAACAGTTTATAATCAAAGTTGAAGAGGGTTATGGGCCTCCAGTTCTTCAACTCCTACCTTGGACCCTTCTTGTACAAGAGGGTCATGAGGCCCCTGTCCACCTCTGCCCTGAGGTGGCCCTTCCCCAGTTGGTCTTTGAAGACCTCCAGGAGGTCAGGGCCCACCTGGTCCCAGAAAATAACACAGAACTCCTTGGGCAGCCCATCTGCCCCAGGAGTCTAAGTGTTCTTGAAGCTGCAGAGAATTTTGTCAACCTTCTCCTTTGGGTTTTTTCAACTGTTAAACTCCTTTACTAGCAGCTGTGGGCATGATCCAGCCTGGCACCTTGGTATGGGTTAGAGGGTTTGAGGACCTTGAACTGCATTTGAATCTGAATTAATGTTATTGCTGGTTTTCAGATGGGGGAAACCTCCCAAATAAATAAGCTTTAACTAATGGCCGGAAGCCTGAGTGCAGGGCCTAAGACCTAGAACCTCACAGGCTCTGGAGCACTCCTGAGCCAAAGGAGCCAGGACTAGAGGGGAAACTGAGGCAGTGAGTGGGACAGGGGCAGAGCTGGGGAGCTGGGAGAAGTGGCTACACCTCCTGGTGGCTCCCTGGGGGGACTAAGCTGCTGGCTCCACCCCAGAAGCAGATGCATCTGGGTAACTCAAGGTGGAGCTAGGGGGGAACTTCCCTGGCACAACTGCCCCTGGGAGCTGTTGGCTTATCAGAGCCAAAGGGAGAGCAGGTGGGGCTGGGTTCAGGACACGTGGGTTCTCTTCATCTCTGGGAGGGAAGTGGATGCTGAGAGTAGGGAACCTGGACACCTGTGTTCTCTCCCAGCTCTGGGAAAGGAATTGGGATCTATGGGCTAAGAGCTGGGTGGGGAGAGCTGGGAGCCCAGACACCTGGGTTCTCTCCAGCTCTGGGTGGGGAGGGAAGGCTGGGAGTCAGGACACCTAGGTTCTCTTCAGCTCTGAGAAGGGAATGGGGGAGTGGGGTGGGGGCTAGGACAGCTGAGTTCTCTTCAACTCAGGGAGGGGAGGGGAGCTGGGGAGCACAATTGGAGGGTAGGGGCTGGAAGCCCAGCAGCCTGGGTTCTCTTCAGCTTTGGGAGGAGAATGTGGGCTGGAGGAATGGCGGGGTGGGGGTTAGGATACCTGGTTTCTCCTCTTCCTGCTTAGGATAGGGGAGTGGGGGCTAGGGGTGAGAGGTCTTGGTGCTGGGAGCCCAGACACCTGAGTTCCTTTATTGGCTGTGGGAAGAGACATGAAGGGGAGACACCCTCACCCTGCAGCCACAGTGCCCCCATGCTGCCCCGCAACAGGATCCCTGTTTCTGCTCTTGCCCCTGCTCATGGTGCTTGGAGGTAAGTGTGTGCCCTCCCCGCCCCGGCCGTGGGATGTGGCTGCCTTCACAGGGTGTCTGTGTGCACAGTCCTGGTGGGGGTGGGGGGCAGTAATGACTGGCCCTGGGGTAGGAGCCTGGATGCCTGGGTTCTATTCCCATCTTGGGGTAGGGTGTGTAGAGCTTGAAGGGGCTGGGAGCAGGGGTGCTTGGTTTTTCCCCTAGTTCTGGGAGGGGAGTTAGTATCCAGTGGTTAGAGCAGGGAGGGGGTAGAAACACACATGCCTGAATTCTCTCCCTAGGCCTGAGAAGGGAGTGGGAGTCTTGTACATGAGAGCTGTATCATAAGTGCCAGGCTGGGGGAATACCGGGAGGGAGCCTGAGGCCCATGGAAGGATACCACAGAGAACCCCACTTTGGAGAGTTTCTGGGAGAGAGTGGGTCTCAGGGACTGTGCTCTCTGCTACAGCTGTCTGACACCCTGGGTCTCAGCCACAGGGCCACAGCAGGTGTTGTGTGACTGTGGCAGGCTTGTGAGTGCCCTCATGGTTGGGAGGAGCCTCCATGGGCAGCTGCTGGCTCCTAGACTGTGCCCATGGTGGCAAGGGTGGACTGGCTGCCTTGGCCACATGCCCCATGGCAGGTGCCACATCTCATATGCTCCTGGCATTTCTGCCCCCATCCTAGGGGCCTGAAGTGGGTGACACTGGAGCTGCTGCACCTGCTGGAAGAGGGTGAGACCCACCTGGTGACCTGCTGGGTGGGCAACATGATGCCACTGGATATCTCCACCTCCAGGGTAGTCCCAATGTTGTGGTCACCCCACAGCCCAGAGGCAGGAGCCTGCTGGGGGCAACCAGCCTAGTCTGGCATTGCCACTCACTCACGCTGGGCTAGTCCAGGCCAGGGAGGGAGCAGCTGGGGCTCTCCTGCACATGGAGGGAATGCAGATGTTTATGCTGAAATCACTTCCTTCCACTTGGCCTGGGATTTCCCAGTGATGTTCCCTTTCTCATCCAGGAAGCCTGGGAAGATCTGTCTGGATTTGGCTCCTGCCATCCCTGCTTCAGAAACCAAACTACCAGGGCAGTATTGCCTGGTGGGGAGAGCTGTGCAAGGGTATCATCTTGCAGCTGCAGTCTGGGCTGTGCAGGCCTGATCTAGGCCTGGGGAGTCTGATCACAAGTGCTGTGGGCCTGATCCTGATATAGGGGGTCTGAGTGGAGCCCAGTGTGATGGACTCAATGCCTGACTGGTGTGGGGGAGGGGGAAGTTTCCAGTTGGGAACCATTGAGCCCCTCTGGACACCTGCCACCTACAGGGGAAGTTGCCACCATGCATCCTTTGTTTTTTGTTTGTTTGTTTTTCATTTTGGGCCTCAGGCCAAATTAGACAAATCAAATCCAAATTCCATTGTCTGAGCAGCCGGTGTTGCACTACCATTGGCATGCATCCTCCCTCCCAGATTCTTCAGCCTGGGGCTTCAGATGCTCTCAAGTCCATTGCAGGCATCCTATGTGCAGGTCCCAAACCAAGGCCTTGGGGTTCAGTTGCCCCAGAGACTCACCCGCCTTTAACCCAAAAAGGCAAAAGGAGCAAGCTAGGGAGAAGTCCTCCATCTCCATAAAGCAGCTGAGATCCTCCCAATGGGAGGCTATAGTAGACTCTTGTAGGGGGCCTGTCTGCAGTGCATTAGACAGGTCTCCACCCTTCACTATACAATGCCATTGAAGGGACTTGGGCTGAGGGAGAGGGTCAGGGGGAGAACTGGGTCAGGCTGGGTGGAGCTGGGAGGGATGAGTGGGAGGGGAGGGGGAGAGTGGCAGGAGAGGGGGGGCCCTGGGTTAGCCTGTCTGCCTGCTGGCACTAGCTGTAAGATGAGCCTGCAGGGGAGATGGTGCCAGAATGTGGCTGCCTCTTGGGGGCGGTGGGAATGCTTCCCAGGAGTGGGGCAGGACATGACCTGGCTGTGACCAGGCTCTGGTAGGGACTTGCCAATCCCCTTTCCTGAAATGGATCTTGCTAATATCCTGGTGGCCCCTCTCGGTGTCTGTGTCCCCCTCTCTATGACCAGATCCATGCATCCGCAGCATCACCCCACCAAATCCTGTGGTGGAGTTTGGGGGCTCCATGGACCTGAACTGCACCTGCACCAATGCCAGCCAGCTAGACTGGCAGGTGTCGATGTGGAAGATGATGCGATGGGGGCCCAGCTTATTGTCTCTGAGTGTCATCAACTTATATATATATATATACACACAGATATGTAGCAGACTTACCTTTTCGGAGCTTGGGTTGAGTCCCAGGCTCAAGGGTCTGCTGTTTGATTGGTGGAGCCCACCCACCAATCTGGAGGCAGCACAAGGAAAGCAATGCCCTGCCCTTTTCCGAAGGTAGGGAGCAAGGAGCAACTGGACCTGAACTGAAACTGTGCCAGCCAGGTCTGGAGAACTTCAGGGTGAAGCCCCTGAACAGGAGTGTACTTGGCATAGATGATGAGGGAGGGTGAGGAGAGAGGAGCTCTGGAGATGGCCATCCTCAGGATCCTGCCTGAGCATCAGCAGTGTGCGAATCAGCGCATGGGGATCAGTCTCTAGGAGCCACTTGAGGTGGCTTGAGCCTGCGAACCTGGCAAGCAGCTGAGCAGTTGCTGTGCAGATCACCACACAGAGAGCTGACCCTGGGAGCAGCTCGAGGCTGCTCAGGCCCCACATGGTGTGCAGACTGGCATGGAGAATCTGCCCTGGGAGCAACTTGTGGCTGCTTGGGCCTCACTCAGTGTATGGGTTGGTGCACAGAGGACCTGCTTGGGAGCAGCTCACAGCTGCTCAAGTTAGCCCCAGCCTTAGGCTGAGTGACCAGAGCCCCGCAGTGTGGCTCTGCCCATAGGCGACTGATAGCACGTGCCCCCCCGACAGCTGACACTGATCCTGTTGGTAGAGCAGGTGCCCCACTGAGAGGACTGCTGCTGTTGGCAGCTTCTGCAGGTGTCCCCCCAGATTCAGGAGGCACTAGTCACTCATGGCTCCACTTTTAACTAAAAGAGCCCTGGTGCCCAGAGCAGGGCCCAGGAAAAGGAGGACCCCAGATGCGAGACCAGGGAACCAGAGCCTGTAAAGTTTTGGCTTCCGCGCAAGAGAGAGAGAGCCCTGGGCTGCCCAGTGCAGGGTGCCAGGCCACCAAGGAAAGCCAAAGGCACCAGTGGAAAGAGGCTCTCGTGGGATTGGCCATCAGGGGACAAACCTTGGCTGCTTCAGAGAGGAAGCATGAGTTTTTGGGGAAGCAGGCCCCGCAGGGGAGGCAGGCACAGTACAGGAAAGGTCTGCCACCTCCACCCTCCATTGCAGGAGAAACGTGTCTATATCCTAGGACCCTAAAGGGGAGGGTCTCCAAGGAAACCCCTGGGGGGCATACTGAGTGTGCTCCCTATTGGATGGGTCACAGAGCAGACTGTGACCTAGTGCCCAGCAAGTCAGCAGCTTCTGCACTTCCCAGAGACTCAGAACCAAAGTGATGATGACTCAGAGCAGAAACTGGCTGGAGATGGTGCTACATCCTCCCATAAAACACAGCACACATTGTTCATCCAGGTAAAAAAAAGCTAGAAGCTGTATTACTCTGTCAAGGGCTTGAGTATTCTGTTCAAGATCAAAGCAAAAATACTAGATGCTGGGGCTGGCCTTCTGAAGCATCTTGACAGTGCTACACTGTCAGTCATTTCCACGTTTGAGTTAATGTTATGAAGAGAGGACCATAAGAACTGACATTTACCAGACCCTAGGTCCCTCTTGCCCAGTCTCCTGTGTCACATGGCAGCAGAGAGCAGAGGCTGAAAGGGAGAGGGAATGGGGTACGACTGGGTTTGAGCCAATGTTCACCTGAGTTAATGCAAGTACACCTGAGTTAAGGTTTTTAGGTAGGACTAAAACCAGTGGGCCCAGAAGATGAGAACCGGTATGTGGAGGAGGTGACAGACAGATACACTGGAGTAGTGAAAAGAATTTGGTTAATGGAGCCACTAAAAGGAGAAAGGGTTGTTAGCAACTGAGATTAGCAGGAATCAGGTACATTATAATGAGGCAGGAAGGAGAAGAAATGCTGCTGCCCAGTCCAGCCAGCTGGAAGCAGGAACTGAGGGGGGTAACTGCCTCACGGCCCGCTTAGATTCACCCCTGCTCGTGTGCACCCCCCAGTGGATGATCCAGCTGGAGCCGATCCAGATGACTCTGAGAATGGAGAGTTCTGCCTGTTTCCCATGTGAGCAACTTTTCATGGGGGCAAGCTCCTTTTTTCAACCACCAATCCAAGGCCATCAGCTTTGCCAGCAGGTGCTCCCAGGGGGTAAAAGGGATGCCCCATAGCCATGCAGGCCCCATTCCCAACCAGGACCCTGTGCCAACAGTGGTCACAGCAGATCCGGGACATGGGTAGGTTGGATGCAAAGCTGCTGAACTCAGTGGTATGGCTTGGACCAGCCAGCTGAGCCCTCCTGCATGACCTTCATCTTCCATCAACCTGGGCAGATGTGGCAGGGAGGGGGTTGTGCAGCTTGTAGCAGAAGCAGGAGCTGGGGGCTGGCCAATGTAGTCAGAGGGCACTGGCACAGACCTGGAGTCCTCAGGTGAGCCGTTGTTGTGCTCCAGCCTGGTTACCTGAACCAGTACCAGAGGAAGCCACTGACTGCCACAATCAGCATGACCACGACCACCACAGGTGCAACCCAGACCTGATAGGAGGCTGTGAGAGAAACAGGACAAAAAGCATGGGTGTCACGGCAGTGAGAAGCTGACTTCCCTGTGCCTGAAGTATGGTGGTGAGGCAGGCACCCTCCACCAGGCAGGGCTGGGGAGACCTCTCCCCATCCCTGTCCCCCTCTCCCTTTCCTTTCCCCCCCTCCTCCTCCTCCAGTCACTGAGCAGCTCCTCCAGGCTTGCACACAACTGTGGCCCCAGCTCCCCTGCTCCATCCTGCTCACTCCACCCATCACTTTCTGCCACCCTCCCCATCACTAGATCCTAGCATCTGTTTGTCCATTTATCTATCCACCACTAGATCCACCCATCTACCTATCCATCACTAAAACCTAGCATCCTTCCATACAACTGTCCATATACCACTAGATCCTAGTATCCATCCCTCCCTTACTAGATCCTGGCATCTATGCATCTTCCCAGCTAGAGCCTAGCATCTATCCATCCAATTGTCCATTCATTACTGGATCTAGCATCCATCCATTCATCCCTCTCTCTCTCTCTTTCATATGGCTGACTTAGAGCAACAATTCCATTTTAAGATTAGTTAACCACTCTAATGCTTTTGAGGAAAGGGAGCGTATTTCTGTAATGTCACCATCAAATTTGTATAGATGGCAGAATGTTGCTATGTGGTCCACATTTTGATCAGGGTTGCTACAGTCACATTTTGCAGAACTCCTCATACACCATCTGTGCATCAGGTGACTGCAGCACCCAAGCCCAGTTCAGAGCCAATTGAAAACCTTCCATGTTTTTTGCGGAAAGTTGAAACCAGAAGGATTTATTGTTGGGTCAGAAATAAGATGTTTATTATGAATGGTGGTTTCATTCCAGGCTTTCCTCCAAGTTGCGCCACTGTCATGTCCTATAAGGCCTTTTATATATGTGTCCTCAAAGGTTTCTGGGACATCAATTGGTGAGCTCGGAGGTTCTTTAAATATCCATAGATGAGGAGGTCTGGGTTGTCATTCATGAGCACAACCTCTCTGTATATAGCTTTGTTGGGGTGAATGCCTGAAGGGTCCAGATTGGCTAGCACCAGTAACCATTGAATTGGCGATTTCAGGGTTCCAGCGATAGCACACATCCATTGTCCATATCCATCTGTCCATCCAACCATCGCTACATCCTGGCATTCATTCATCCATCCACCTGTCCATCCATCATGAGATGTTAGCATCCATCCATCACTAAATCCTGGCACACATCCACTTGTCCCCAAATCAGGCATCTCTTTGCCTACCACCTACAAGCACTGATCAATCTATCCCCTTTAGAAGTGCCCCACTCCCTGCCCCCCCCACCAGCATTCAGCTGGTTCACTCTCTCAGGTGGAGTTTGCAGCCTCAGGGGAGAACTCACCCAGTGCCCACAGCTTCTCACCTTCTACAACCACGTCAGTCTGGCCCGTAGCACTCCCAAAGCGGTTCTCAGCCACGCACTTGTAGGTGCCATTGTGGGCACTCTGGGCCATGATGATGGTCACAATGCTGTTATTGTCCAGCCGCTGCACACCATCCTCAGAAGGCAGCACCCAGTGCAGCACAGGTGGTGGGTTCCCCTGTGCATGGCACTGCACCACAATGTTGCCACCAGCTGCCACTGACATCTGCTTAGCCCAGACACTGACATTGTAGGGTATGGCTGGGGGAGGGGAAGAGGAGGAGTCATTTGCTGGGCTGGTGCAGGGGGTCCCCGGGGCCACAATTCCAGTCCCAAATGAGAGGGGATGTGGGGCACAGAGCTAGGACTCCCCCAGCAGCAAAGCCACCACCTGGTGCTTGCAGGAGCTGAGCAGATTCTTGGGGCCACCCAGGCAGCTCCTCCCCTTCACCACCCCCAGCTCTAACTCAGCTTCGAACAAACAAACCCAGGTGTCTTGGCCGTAAGCACCATGCCTCCCACTACTCCAAGCCAGCAACCCCCCCACCCCACTCCCCTTCCAGACCTGGGAGGGAACCTGTGAATCCTGACTCCCAGACCCCAGCACCCTCTCCCCGGCATGATCCAGGAATTAACAAGGCATCCTGCACTTCATACCCCATTCTAACCCCTCTTTCAGCCCTGCTCACCCCAGACACGTAAAGTGACACTGGCATTCACAGACAACTCCTGCTGGCCCAGGTGCAGCTTGGCCTCACATACAAGCTCGGTACCATCTTGCTCAGGCTTTAGCACAAAGTCGTACTGCAGAGAGTGATTCCTGTGGGTTCGGAGCCATTCATGGCCACCGCTGCTCAATGTCAAGGTGAGGTCAGGCTCTGAAACTTCGGATGTGCGGGCATTGACATGGCAAAAGACCTGTCCCTTGCGCCTGGCCACAATCTCAGCATCTTGGTGGATCTCAAGGTGGGAGAGCTCTGTCGGGAGACGGGGCAGAGATCATAGCGAGCTGGACAAAGGAAGGGGGCTCTAGCTGGGCTGGGAGTCTGTCCCTTCCCAGAGAACCCAGGAATCCAGACTCAAACATGCAAATATAGAGATGCTAGGAGTCCAGACTCCTAGGTTCTTTTTCTGGGCTGGAAATGGGAGAGTGGGGAGGTTGAATGGGATTCAGGGCTAGAAGTTGTGGTTCCTAGATTGTGGTCCTGGCTCTGGGGCAGGAGTGGAGCCTAGCGGGCAGAACCAGGACTCCAGTGTCCCGCTGTTAACCCCTTGCTTGCCATGGAACTTTTCAAAAGTGCTTTCCCTGGCTTGGAGACCCTCATGAGGGCACTTGGGTGGGGGGTTGCTGAAGGTCCCCTACCCTGGCAGGGTGCTGGCAATTGGGGGTCAGTGCTCACCGTAAACATGGAGTATATCATTGACAATGGCCTGGCCCTCAGGGCCCCCCTGCCTGTAGCACATCAGGTCCACTGGGCTCCAGTCTGAGATGTTGGTGATGCTCAGGGACACCCAGCCAGGCCCCTGCTGTGTCTTCTTCAGCACCGCTACCTCCCAGTTCAGCTCGCTGGCATTTGCACAGGTGCAATTGAGGTCCACGGAGCCCCCGAACGGGACCACAGGCTCTGGGGGGGTGATGCTGGGGACACAGGGGTCAAGGCATGCTGGGAGGGGCACAGATACCAGAAGGTGGCATCAAAATGCCAGTGAGGTCCATTTTGGGGAAGGGGGTTGGCAAGGATTCACCAAAGCCTGGGCACAGCCAAGTCCTGCTCTCCTCTGCACCCAGGAAGTACTACTTCCCCACTGAAGGCATCCACTTTTCAGCCCCCCACACCACACACCTGCCCTGCAGAGACCCAAGCACCTTGTCTCACAGCCAGTGCCAGCCCCACAGGGGGAAGATGGGCCAGCCTGAGGTCCCATACAAGGCACCCATAATTGATCTGAATAAGAATCAGAATCACAGAGAAGTGATGCTGGCAAAAACCCCAAGAGGTCAAATCCAGTCCATCCCCTGCCTGAGGTGGGATCAGCTGTGTCCAAACCACCCCAGACAAATGTACTGTCTGATCTCTGAGCAATATGACTGTCACCCCTGCCACAGGGACAGCAAGGGACCCATGGCGGCCAACGTCCTGCTGCTGCAAAGGGGGTCCATAGAAACTAAAGAGATCCCAGGCACAGGTCATGCGCCTGCTGCAAAGGGGGGAGAAACTCCCCTAGTCTGTACCAGTCTGACCAGGGGGCATCAGTCTGACCCTGAGTATTGGGGCAAGACCTTCAGGGTTGGTCCCAGCAGGAGCATTGGCACAGCTCAGTCACCAATCTCAGCCTGGGCTGCAGCCAACAGCCAAGGAGGCTTAACCCCCCACACCACACACAGGTAGTAGAAAAGAGGAGGGGGAAACCAACAAAGCCCCCAAGCCTGGGAAATCCTCACAGCAGAACACGTTTTGCTGGGCCTGGATCATCCCCCACCGGGGGTTGCCCAGCCTCTCCTGGAGCCCCTCCAGTGCCCGAGAGTCTGCAGCTTCCCTGGCCGGGGAGACCTCTGGGGAGACCATGTCAGGGGAACTGAGGGTCGCTGGTCCCGAGCTGCAACCAGAAGCAGCAGGGACAGTGCAGCAGGGAAGGTCCCTCCTGGCCAAGTTTGCAGGGTCTCAGCAGGACCTGAGGAGATGGAAAGTGCTCCAAGCACTGCAAAGATGAGGCACTGTCAGACCTGTGGGGAGGTACAAGGGCTGCCAGCCCCGGCCTGGGCATGAAACCCTGGCACATTCCACGAGGGACCTCTCCTACAGCCTTGGTGGGAGCCCTGAAACTGGCACCCACCTCTGGGGGAGGCTCCAAGCCCCAACATGGAGCAAAAAGAGGTGTGGGAGCCAGCAGAGCCCCGAGTCTGGGCCCCCGCCCAGCTCCCCCAGGCCTCTGCATCTGAGCCCAGCAGTTTTGCCCCAGCTCACTTCGCCGCCGCTGCCCCCGCCCCGGAGGTGGCTGCATTTCCACTCCGGACGCAACTCTGCGGAATGGGGGGAGGTGGGGGAAGCTTTGTGGGGGGTTTTCTCCGCAATCCAGGGCTGCTGCTGGCGTCTCCGCGGAGGTCTCCGGGGCCCCGATCCCGCCTGTACCTCCTGCCCCCACCGTCCTCTTCCTGTTCCCAGCCCTTCCCCACCCTCAGTTTCTCCTGCCGGGCCTCGGCTCCGGGGCTCCCCGCCGGGTTCCAGCGCCGCCCCAGCCGCCCTCCCGGCTCAAGCCGTCGGGGCAGCGAAGCTCCGCGGGCCGGAGAGGACCAGCCGGCTCCCACCACTCACCCGCGGGCAGGCAGAGACAGAGCAGCGTCAGGCGGCTCAGGGCCCGCAGCCGGCCCATGGCACCGAGCGAGCCGAGCCAATTGGGTGTAGGCGTGTCCAGCTGCCTCCCCGCCCGGCTCCTCCTCTCCATCCTGTGGCCGCGCCGCCAGCGGATCGGGCAGGGGCACAGACGGGATCCGGCCCTCGCACACAACCCAGAAATCACACCCGCATCCATATGCACCCCAAATCAAGACGAGATCCGGGCCTCGCACACAACCCAGAAATCACACCCACACCCATATGTACCTACACAAACTCAGGCACATGCACCTGAATCACGTGCCTGATGCACACGCACGCACACACGCGTCCGCGCACGCACGCACACACACACTTGCCTAATGATGAGGCTGAAGTTGGTTGCTTATTCCCAGTTCGTTATTCCGGGTTCCTATTCCTTATTCCCAGTTATTTATTCCTTATACCCAATTCCCAGTTCCTTCTTCAAAGCTAATCTAGACCCAATAAAAAACATGTTATTAATGAATTGCACATCCTAAAGAGAGAGAATGTCATTAGCTATGTATATGTACTAATTAATATGTAAAATAATATCCCACATCAAGTACAGAGCCCTAAATGAAGGTTAGATTAGGATGGGTTTATGGGGCAAAATACTTCTTGGGTCATCCCAAATTTCCTGTCCATGCCACTGGGGGACTGTCCCAAAGAACCCCGACCACAGTCCTGCCTGGCCTAAAGAATGGGTTGGCTGTGCCAGGCTGCCAACTAAGAGCCCCTGTGCCCACTATATAATGGCTTGAATAAGGAACTGGCTATCAGGCTGGAATTATGGCAAGAAATTCTGCTGAGGCCACCCATCAGAATATCTCTGCGCCACCGGGGCAATTGCTGGACTCTACCAGATACAGCTCATCACAGTCTTGCCTGGCCCAAAATGCAGATTGGCTATGCCAGGCTGCCAACTGATACTACCCTTGCTACTGTGCTAAGTAACTGGACTTGAATAAGGAACTGGAATTTGGGCTGGGACTATACCTAGAAATCTTTCTTGGGCCACCCCATGCCATGCCTCTGTGGTACTGGAGGACTCTCCTGCACATCACTAAGGACAGACTTGCTCAGCCCAAAGCACAGCTTAGACGTGTCAGGCTGCCAACTGACAGCCCTGCAGCCACTTTGCTAAACATCTGGTCCCAAATAAGGAACTGGAATTTGGGCTGGGATTATACCCAGACACCCTACTTGGGTCAACCCAGACCACATCTCTGTGCCACTGAGGGATGTTCTGCGATATCTCTGACCAGAGACTTGAGTGGCCCAAAGCGTGGTTGGGCCATGCCAGGCTGCCAACGAACAGCACAGACACTGTGCAAAGTATATGGGCCAGAATAAGGAAGTGGATATGGGGCTGGATTTTGGGCTACAAATCTTTCTTGGGCCACCCCAGAACACATCTCTATGCCACCAGGGGATACTCCTGGACATCTCTGACCAGAGACTTGCCCGGCCTAAAGCATGGTTTGGCCATACCTGTCTTCCAACAAACAGCATCCCAGACACTTTAAAGTACATAGACCTGAATAAGGAACTGGATCTTGGGCTGGATTTTGGGCTACAAATACTTCTTGGGCCACCCCAGAATACATCTCTGTGCTACCGGGGGACACTCCTGGACATCTCTGATGAGAGACTTGCCTGTCCCTAGATCATCCCAAAGTGCCTTTTGGCAGTGCTAGGCTGCCAATTGACAGCACCCCAGTCACTGTGCTAAGTATATGGTCTTGAATAAGGAACTGGTTTGTGGGCTGGGATTAGAGATGGAAATGCTTTTTGGGCCACGCCACACCATGACTCTGGTACACCAGGCCACTCTCCTGGACACCTCTAACCAGAATCTTGGCCGGCTCAAAGCCAGGCTACCAACTGACAGCTCCCCATTCCCACTGTACTAAATGCATTGGTTTGAATAAGAAATTAGCTTTTGGACTGGGATTGTACTTAGAAATCCTTTTTTGGCCACTCCATGATTTATCTTTGTGCTACCAGGGAACTCTCCTGGACATTTCTGATGAGCCACTTGCCCAGCCCAAAGCACAGTTTGGCCATGCCAGGGTGCTGACTGACAGCACCTCAGCCAGTGTGCTAAATATGAACCTGAATAAGGAACAGGCTTTTGGGCCGGGATTACAGCTAGAAATTCTTCTTGGGCCACCCCATGACATACCACTGTGCCACCGGAGAACTCTCATGGACATCTTTGGCCACAGACTTGCCTGGCCCAAAATACAGTTTTGCCGTGCCCGGCTGCTATCTGACAGCACCCCAGCCACTGTTCGAAGTATAACGGCTCAAATAAAGAACTGTTTTTGGGCTGGGATTAGAAATGGAAGTTCTTGTTGCGCCATCCCACTGTATGACTCTGTGGCACTATGCAATTCTCCCAGACATCCCTGACCTGAGTATCACCCGGCCCAAAGCGTGGCTTGACTCTGCCACGCTGTCAACTCAGAGAGCCCCTCCTGCCTCCCCTAGCGACTGTACTAAGGACAGTGGCTTGAATAAGGAATTCTTTTGTGGCTGGGATTGGAAATGGAAATTCTTCTTGACCACCTCACACTATGACTGTGGCATTGATGGACTTCCCCAGATGTCCCTGACTAGAGTCTTGCCTGGCTCAGAACATGGTTTCTTTATGCCATGCTGCTAACTGCAGCCCCCCATATCCATCAATATAATAAAAGGCTTAGTCTGGCTGTGTGCGTGTCTGTCTGTATGCCTGTCTGACCATAATGCTTCTAGCCAGCTGCGTATGCACCCCCCAAGAGGGCAAGTGGCAATTGGCTGGGTGGCACACGCTGCATGAGCCCAAGTTTGCACCGCTGCCAGGGCATTTTGGCAGTGAGGAACGTGGCCCAGTCATCTGAGCAGCTGGGCTGCCCCCTGCCACCCTGCCTAAGGACCAATGGGGTATCACAGTGGCTGCCCATCCTGGATGCCCCCCAGAACAACCAGCAGGGACAGGGAAATGGGGCAGGGAGGGAAGGGAAGGGAGGCAGGCACATGTGGGCCAGGGGGACCCGAAGCAGCTGTAAGGGGAAGGAGGGGAGCAGGGTTGGACATAAAGCAGCAGGAAGAGGATGGGAATGGGACCAGACTGAAGTGGTGGAAAGGAGGAGGGGAGTGGGATTGGATCCAAAGCAGAGAGCGGGGACAGGGGCAGGGTTGAACCTGAAGCAGTGGAGGGGAACGGGGTGGCTTGGGGTCAGGTCTGAAGCAGCAGGAGGGAGGTGCGGGTACAGTTGGCCAGGCAAGTCTCTGGTCAGAGATGTCCAGCAGAGTCCCCCAGTGGCACAGAGACATGGTCTGGGGTGGCCCAAGAAGGATTTCTAGCCATAATCCCAACCCAAAAATCTGTTTTTTATTCATAGGTGTTAGGGTCAGAAGGGACCTCAATAGATCATAGGCAGGAAAGAGTGCTGGGTCTAGATGACCCCAGTTAAAAGCTTATCTAACCTCCTCTTGAAGACCACCAGGGTAGGGGAGAGCACCATCTCCCTTGGGAGCCCATTCCAGACCTTGGCCACTCTAACTGTGAAGAAGTTCTTCCTAATGTCCAATCTAACTCTGCTCTCTGCTAGCTTGTGGCAATTATTTCTTGTAACCCCCGGGGGCACCTTGGTGAATACTCACCAATTCCTTTCTGTGCCCCTGTGATGAATGTATAGGCAGCCACAAGGTCACCTCTCAACCTTCTCTTGCAGAGGCTGAAAAGGTCCAGTTTCTCTAGTCTCTCCTCGTAGGCCTTGGCCTGCAAGCCCTTAACCATACCAGTGGCCCTTCTCTGGACCCTCTCCAGGTTATCCACATCCCTCTCGTAGTGCAGCACCCAGAATTGCACACAGTACTCCAACTGCGGTCTGACCAG
>JAGPOW010000185.1:18678-83056 GCA_030014935.1 Caiman crocodilus
AATTCGCCATCCACCAGACTGTGTAGTCATCCAAGTCACAGCCTCTTAACTTGTTCACCAGTATGGGGTGGGATACCATATCGAAGGCCTTCCTGAAGTTTAAGTACACAATATCAACCCCTACTCCTTTGTCCAGGCATTTTGTAACCTGGTCATAAAAAGAGACTAGATTGGTCAGGCATGATCTGCCTGCCATGAACCCATGCTGGTTTCCCCTCAGCATAATTTCTCCTGCCGGGCTCTCGCAAATGTGAGCCTTGATAATTTTTTCAAAGACTTTGCCAAGGGTGGAGGTGAGACTGACTGGCCTATAGTTCCCCCAGTCCTCCTTCCTCCCCTTCTTGAAAATGGGGACCACACTGGCCCTTTTCCAGTCCTCCAGGACCTGGCCCGTGCGCCACGAGCATTCAAATATTCCCGCCAGCGGTTCTGCAATGTCGGCCAGTGCCTTCAGCACCCTCGGATGGAGCTCATCCAGGCCTGCCGACTTAAAGGCATCCAGTTCTCCCAAGTGACTCTGCACCATCTCAGGGTCTACGTATGGTAGAATGGGGCCCTGCTGCTACCTCTCTACAATCCCAGTGAGAGACTTCTCCCTGGGCCTTCCTTTTACTCCCTATATATCTAAAAAACAATTTCTTGTTGTCCTTTACTTGGGATGCCATCTTCAGCTCCATGGTAGCTTTGGCCCGTCTAACTGCCTCCCTACAAACACGAGCAGAGAAGGTATATTCGTCTTTGGTGATCTCTCCGTTTCCACTTTTTATGTGCTCCCCTTTTGGCCCTTAGGCTGCCCTGGATTTCTGTGGTCAACCAGGGAAGCCTCCTGACCCCTTTCCCTCTTTTACCTCACATCAGGATCATCTCGCTTTGTGCCCGAAGGATTGTTTCCTTAAGGTACAGCCACCCTTCTTGGGCTCCCATCACTTCAAAACTCCTACTCTGCAGTGGGCATTCAAACCATTATTCTTAATACAGTGGGTATTGGGGCTGTTAATTGGCAACCTGGCACGGCCAACCTATGCTTTGGGCCAGGCGGGACTGTGAGCAGGGTTCTTTGGAACAGTTTCCCAGTGGCATCAACAGAAAATTTGGGATGACCCAAGAAGTATTTTGCCCCATAATCCAATCCTAATCTAACCTTCATTTAGGGTTCTGTACTTGATGTGGGATATTGAAAGTCTCTCTCTTTAGGATATGCAGTTCATTAATAAGTTTTTATTGGGTCTAGATTAGCTTTGAAAAAGGAACCAGGAATAAGGAACTGAGAATAAGGAACAGGGAGCTGGGAATGAGCAAAAATTTCAGCTTCATTGCCTGATTCAGGTCCATTTCAGGGAGTGGGGACAGCAAGGCTCCACCAGTACCTGGGCACAGCCAGGTCCCACTGCTGCCAGCCCCAGCCAGAATCAAGAGTGGAGCTGGGCGAGCCAGAAAGCCCTGGGGACAGCTCAGCCCAGGCTTTGCACCCAAGGGCAAAAGGAACAGCTCAACTGCTGGAGGCTTCTCTGAACCAGGAAGAGACCCCAGGTGCACCTGGGAAGGACCCCTCTCTCTCCCCTAGAGCAGCAACTTTCTAGCTCTTCACACCACACACCTGCCCTGCAGAGACCCAAGTGCCTCATCTCACTGCCAGTGCCAGCCCTGCAGTGGGCAGATGGACCAGATTGGGGCCCAGCCTGTGGTACCCACAACTGATTTGAATGAGAATCATAGAATTGGAGAAAAAAGTGGGGCTGGCCGGGACCCCCAGAGGTCACATCTAGTCCATTCCCTTCTTGAGCCAGGATCAGCCCAGATAAACCACCATGACAAATGCACTGCTCAACCTCTGAGCAACACCAGTCACCCCTGCCCCAGAGACAGCAGGGGGGGCTGCAGCTGCCAACATCCTGATGCTGCAAAAGGGGGTTCATAGACACTCAAGAGGTCCCAACCAGAGGTTGTGGCCCCACTGCACAGGCTTTGCTAGGCCTAGATCACTGCCCACCAGGGGCTGTCCAGCCTTTCCTGGAGCCTCTCCAGTGCCTGGGAGCCCGTAGTTTCCCTGGCCGGGGAGACCCCCCCCCCCCCGAGGTGAACTTGTGTGGGGAACTGAGGGTCGCTGGTCCCAGGCGGCAACCAGGAGCAGCAGGGACAACAATGCAGGGAAGGGCCCGTCGGCACGAGGTTGCAGGGTCTCAGCAGGACCTGAGGAGGTAGAAGGGGCTCAGAGTGTGGCAGGCCAGTAGGGGGTGCTCCCACATTGAGCCACCCACCTCCCTGCACCCGACCACCTTCCAGGCTCCGGGTCCCTCCCTTGGGGTGCCTCGCAGCCAGCCGACCCCTTCCCTGGAGCACACCCGCTAGCCTGGGGTTTCCACTGCCACCATCCAAGGCTCTGGACTTACTTCTGGCTCTGTACACCTTGGAAAACACAGGCCTGATCATCCAATGGGTCCTAGACCCAATACAGGCACTTGGGCTACTCTCCCCATGTCAGGGGCTTATCAGGGAAGCTTCCCTTAGTCCGCAGACCTAAGGGGCCTCCTAGGCATAATTTAGACCCACCCCTCAATACGGTCTCCCACACCGGTCACAAAGAAGAACTTTATTGATTACAGGGCGTAGGGTAGAAACAGGGTAAAAGGTAAAGTAATATCACAGAAATAATAGAGGAATATCAAAGGAATCCCATAGAGCAAGCCAGAGTGGCTGAGGTAGCCGTTTGAACACGCATCTGAAATACTATATTCTAAATATCTAAATCGGATCTCAAGTAGCTTACTCACTCTCATCATCCAGAGGTAGTTGGAGTTTCTTCTGGAGGCAGATTACGCTTAGGGCATGCAGAAAGTGCCCGGTTCAGGTTCACCTGGATGACCGCATGGCTAATGGCCCCTTCTTCCTTGGGGCCTTTTATCCCCTCTCTGACCTCAGCAGCCCAGTCCAAACAAAGCTGCCAAAACTGGTCACAAGCCGACCCATTTCCCAAGCATCCCTGGCTACCTGGGCCGTGCTCAGGGCTGGGTCATTTCCCCCCCTGCCCAGGTGACCAGAGCATCCACCTCCCAGGCCCAGGCTTTTGTCATGCAGACAGGGAGGAGATCCCCGCCCTGAGGGATTCAGCACCCGCCTCTCAGGCTGGCACAGAGAGAGGTTTCTAGAGAGGGGCACCCACGGTGGCATTTCTGCCACACAGGGCACTATGGAAATGAGGCGCTGATGGGTGGTATGAGGGCTGCCAGCTCTGGCCCAAGCATGAGACGCTGGCGCGTCCCTCTTCTACAGCCATGGAAGAAGCCCTGCAACTGGTGCCCACCTCCTGCCCAGCAATCACACCTGCGCTCACACCCATTCCCACAACCCCCCCACCCTCCATGCCACCCGTCTCCTGGCACTACTGTGCCCCTGCTTTAGAGTTGTGGTATTCAGGGCCCAATGCCTAGGTCTAGCATCTGAGTGCAGCAGAGTGGGGCAGGGATCTAGAAGCCTCCACCAGTCCCAGAGCCCTAGCAAGAGGCTCAGAAGGGCAATTGCCAGCCTACGATGCCCCTGCCCCACCCCAGGACTGGTGCTGAGGGACTCCAGGTAGCCACATCTCAACAGCCTGAACATGGGAAGGGACCAACTCCCTGCCACTTCTGGTCCTGCAGGGATATCCCCGACCCAAAACTTTGTGGGGGTGGGGGGAGCAAGTGGGGTGCTCCGACTCATGGGTTCCACTCCTGTTGCCTCCCCCACTTACCAGTACAGCTGGGTGCTGCAGCACCAGGCTTGTCACTTCCTGTCTCAAACAGATCAGTGGCCTTTCAGCACTGCAGAGATGTCTACATTTGGCGGAAAGCAAAGGCCTGAGTGCTCCTCCTGCCCCAGTGCTTGTGCACAAAGTCTGTTACTCACAGAGCCCAGATACGTGGGTCAGAGCACAGTGAGCAACGAGGCACAAGAGACCTGGGAGAGGGGACAGATTGGCAGGCTGCAGCCACTGTGGAGTTCCTTGTAGAACCAAGCCCCTGTCCCACATGCAGGGCCTAGGCTGGGGCCCGCTGCTCTGGGCAAACTATGATGGCGTCTGCCTGGGGCTGGAACTAAAAGTGAAAGGTGCCTGGGTGCTCCCAAACTGGGAAAAGAAGGTAGAGACAGAGACCTCAGCCCTGCCCTGCCCAGGACGCCTGAGTTCTTCAGCCAGCTCCAGGAAGGAGCTTGAGCTGAGGCCAGAGTCACACCATGGAGCTGGAAGTCAGAAGGCCTGGGTTCTCTGGAGAACAACAGCGGTTAGAGGTATGTGGCAGACAGGGAGTGGGGGTGGACACACACAGATAACACGGGACCAGCTTTTGAGGCTGCAGGGGAGCTACTCGGAGAACAGCACAGAGACCAAGGAAGCCCAGACTCAACCCAGAAAGCTACAGTTAGTTAGCAGCACAGGAAGGAAATGACCGCTGGGCAAATGATAATGGCTTGGGGCGGGAAGGGGGCACGAAATGCAGACAGACTCTTACCCCCTCTCCCTAGGCTGCATGGGTGTCTGGGGCCTTGAGTCAGCAAATAAGGAGGGTGGGCAATCTCACACACTGTAAAAGCAGCTGCACCACTTCCAGAAGTGAAGCAGCCACTTTTGCTGGCTACCCTGCTCCAGCAAATGGGAGCATGATGGGAGGGTGTGGAGCAGCACAGCGGCATTGGTGCTGCCTGCCTCCTTGGCCACTGGCTAAACAGGGAGCATGGCCTGACAGAGGGTGCACCCCCATGCATCCCCTATGTGTTACCCCTGCCAGGCTGCAACTAGTCCCCAGCCCCACCACAGAAGCAGGGCACAGAAAGAGAGAGACATGGGCAGCTTTAATTAATGGCTCCTTTCACCTCCCTGCTCCAGGGGGAGTTGAACAGGAGCTGCAGCACACCCCCCACCCCAAGCCCCCTGGGCTCATAGGCTCCCTTATGCAGGGAGAGCAGAGCAGTGAGTCACTGCCCCAAAGTCCTTCATATGCTCTGGTACATCCAATGCAGTCCAGCTATTTCCAGCCCTGAAGCCTGGCAGCTAAGGGAAGTCACAGTAGGGCAGGCGGAAAGGGTACAGAGCCGTGTAGCGCGCATCGTGCCAGAGCAACTTCTCCTCCAGGAAGGCCACTGTGTCCAGTGTGAGCACCAGCGTCTCATGCTTCAGCATGCTGTGCACATTGAGGCCTGGGAGCAAAGGAAGGGAAGGTTGGGTGGCTGTACCAGGCCAGCTGGCCAGTGGGTACCCTTGCAGAGAGTTGCTCCAGGATGGTCACTGGTACTGCAGTACCTCCCCTGGAAGGGAGGGGCAGTAGGAGTCAGCCACCAGTTGCCACATCCCACCCCAGAGGTAGCTACATCAGCCCTGGGCAAGCGGTTCCCATAGACCCAGCTGCCTCTGCCCCACCCCAACATTTCAGTGCCAAGAGGCCTGATTACGTATGGCCCTTGGCCTCCCCAATCCTGGAGGCAGCTGCATGGGCCACACGGTCCCTGCATGCCAATCTCAGAGATGGCTGCATTTAAGTGTCTGACCTCAGGGAAAGAAGGTGCCATGCCATGGTGGCTTGGACTCCAGCAGTGGCAGCCCCCTCACCCCAATCCCTGGCTGCAGCAAGGGATGCTCGCCCCCTACCATGTGCTCACCTAGCCCTGGCACCAGGGTGATGGACTTCAGGCCAGCCACTGCCTGCATGATATTTTCAGGCATCTCATTGCTGGAAAAAAGAAAGAAAGAAAAGGAAGATGCTTATGGGCTGGGTCCCTGGCTGCCCAGGGGAGCCCAGACCCACCCCCACCCAAGGCTGTCCTGGCTCCCAGACAGCAGGGAGCTGGTGCAGCCAGATGGACAGGCTAGAAGAACAGTCACTTCCCCCTGGGTCCCACAGGGTGGGGGGAGAGAACACAACCCACAGGTCCTCTCTGGCCAAACCCAACTCACACATCCACAATAAGCACAGACTGGCCCCAGCGCCGGTACTGGGCCAGGTTGGCCAGGTACTGCGAGTCGGGTGTCGGCAGTTCCAAGTTGTCCACAATGTGCAGTTTGTCCTGAGGGGCCGGGGGAGGAGGGGCAAGGACAGGGAATATTATGAGCTCCTTCCCGAGGCTGCTCCGCTGAGCCTGGGTGGTCACCCACAGCCTCCATCTGCCCCAGACCTCTCTGCTCTGGGACTGACTGGGAACAAGTTAATAGAGACCCAACACTGGAGCTACAGAACCCTGCTCCCAGCCCAAGGAAAACCTCTGATTAACCCCTTATGGGGACAGTCCTGCCCCAGGACAAAAGCACCTCATCCCAGCTCAGCAACCAGACTCAGCATGGGGGAAAGACCCCAGGAGTCTGGTATCACAGCTCTTCTCCATCTCATCCCCTAAGACTTCTTCTAGACCACTTAACCAACTCACAGGGCCCTTCTCCCTCCAGCTGAGGTGAAAACCCAGGAATCCTGACACCCTGCATCTCTCCTCCCATCCCTGCTCCTGGTACCTGCATCAGCTTGGTCGTCAGCGCCACCTTGAGGCCTGATACCCGCACCTTCATGGGCAGCATGTAGTAGTAGCTGGTGGGACCTCGGGGGCCGTGCGCAACACCGCCTTGAGAAGGGATTGGGGAGGAGAGAAGAAAGAGGTATAGGGGGTCAGCAGGGACATGAGGATGTCCAAGCTGACAACAGGGAGTTTTGGTCCACAGCAGCCTCCAGCTAGGGCAGGAGCCCGAGGCAGGGGGATGGGAGGGATGAGGAAACCTGTGTCTGCAAGGACAGGAAAGGAGGTTGATGGGCGGCCCCTCCTGGTCCCACACATTCACAACCATTGCCGGGGGGAGGGGGGGGGGGGGGATGACAGGATGGACAGACACAACACGGACACCACAACCCGACAACAAGGACAGGACAGGTTGCAGGGCCCCAGTCTGCAGGGAAGGGTTGGGGGGTCTGAAGAACACTTACCACCACGCCAGAGAGGTGAACGGATGCTGCCGTGCCGGGCCCTGCCACTACCTTTCTGTTTCCAGGGCTTCCTGCCACCACCCCTCACCTCTGCCCGCGTCTTAACCTTGGCGTAACTCTGGAGGGGAAGGCAGTAAGTACTGGGTCAGGGCACCAGCCAAGCACCACCCAAGAGAGCTCTAGGAGCCATGCCCTACTACCTAAGGGTGAAAAAAAAAAAAAAATCACCCAACAGCCCACAGCCAAGGCATAGCAGAGAAGAGAAGTAAACCCAGCAGTCTGGGCTCACATCCCCAGCTCAAGCCCATTACACTTTCACTCCCTTCCCATGTCTGGGCTAGAACCCCAGAGTCTGGGCTCCCAGCCCCACCCTGCTGTAACCTCCCACCCAGGTAGGAAGCATAGTCTAAGAGTCCTGCCCCCCAAGTCCCTGTGCCCAAACCACTAGTGCCAACTACTGTTCTAGTGCCTACCCAACCACACTCACGATTCTCTTGAAGTTCTTCTGCCAAATGGCCACTGCGTGCAGGATGTCCACCCTGCAAGGAAGCAGGAGAGTGACCTGGGAGTTTGGCCAGGAGGCAGGTACATGCGTGTGTGTACATACGAGCACACCAGCCTGAAGAACCCAGGACACAGAGCTGGGAAGTGGCTGGAGAAGGGAGGAAGAGGCTAGGTTGCTGCTTAATGAGCAGAGGTATTACCCATCAATCCAGCACCCCCAGACCTAGGCTTGGCTATACCTAGGCATCACAGCAAAGACATCAGGGTGCAGATCAGCCAGGCCCACAGGTTGGTCATCATAGTGCCGCAGGGACTCCACCCAAGCCTGCACAGGTGTGCGGTGCGCAGGGACAGCAATAGGACACTCCCGCAGGATCGGAGTCTCCAGGATCACAGGGGATGGCTTCTCTAGAGGGAGGTAAAACCCAGGGGACATGCGAGTACAGCTCAAGTCAGGCATTGAGGAAGCCTGGTCCTCTGCAAACCACCAGATGTGGAGCACTTGGCCCACCCCAGAGAAACAGGAATGTCCCTGCTGACCAGCTGCAACAGAGACCAACCCCCCACTGCAGAAGCAGACAGCTGCTCGAGTAACAGGAAAGCCCCAGCCTTTGTAGAGGAATCAGAGCCCTTCCCATACCACATTCCAGGCCCCTGACCCTGGCACACCCACTTCTTACAGCACGAGGAACATGGCTGCAAAGTCATTTCATAATGGCATTGGTAAGCAGAGCCAAGAATGGGACTCACCTGCCTGGGCTGCCACATCCACCAGGTTTGTGGGGGTTGTGGAGGTCCCCAAAGGCCCTGTCTGGCCAGAGGACATGGACAAAGCCTTTGGGCAGAAGAAAACAGGGGTAGAGGGAAGTGAACACAGGGAGCCAAGGTGGCAGCTCCCCAGCTTGAGGCCATGGTGTAACAAGTGGATGCAGACACCACCTGTTCTGTGCAGGGCTCTAGGTGGGCAGAGCCTGAGCAAGGCGGGTGTTAAAAGGCCTGCTGGAGCACACAGCTGAACCCCACAGCAGGCAGCTTTGAACCAGGGGGCAGGTGGGCAGAGATCCAGTCCTCTTTATCTACTCGGGACCAGCAGGGCGAAGGAGGCTGGTGCTGCCCTGTGGTGGGCCCCAGATAGGGCACCCTCTGGTCCCGGCAGCCTGGCCAGAGCCCCCGGACCCCAGCCCCGCTGCAGCCCCGCCTACGTGTTGCCCCGGCCCCACTAGCATCACGCGGAACCCCTGTTCTCCTACCGCTCCCCACGGAAGCCCAGCCTTGACCCGTGACCTCCCTCTGACCCCACCCCACCCTCGTTTGACCTCCACACACTTCGCCCCGTCCCGGCCACGGCCCCGGCTCCTCCCTGGTCCGCCTCACCCGCGCGGCGGCGCCGCCACGGAGCCGGAGGCCGAAGCTGAGCCCGACCCGGATCATCGCAGCGGCAGCAACCTCCACCTGCGCCTCAACCCCCCACGCGTACGCCCCAACGGCAACTTCCGGCGCGCGCCGTGACGTTTTTCGTGGGGAGGGCGCACACTTATTGGATGGGGAAGTGGGATGGGCGGGGCTTCGTGGGTGGGCAAAAGTGTGTGTGTGCACGTACGTGGCTGCACATGCGTGTGCACGTGCATGTAGGTGCCCCTGTGCATATGAATGGATGTGTATGTCCACCTGTAATGTCTGCGTATGTGTCTGTGTCCGTGGGTATGTGTATATGCCTGTATGTGTCCCTGTGTATGTGTATAGATACTTATGTATGAATGTGCATACATGATGTATGTGTGCATATTTGCGTGTAGGTATGTATGCACATGTGTATATATTTACGTAGGAATATGCAGGCACCATGTATATAATATGTGTCAATTTGTACATGTATTTACATGTGAATATGTGTACACAATGTGCATGTATGTGTATGGATAGGTTAGCATATATGTAGATTGCACATATATCATGTATGTATGCGTGTATGCATATAGGAGAGAGAGATGGAAGGAGCAGAAGAGAGACAGGATGAGGCAGGGGGAGGGAAAGAGGGATCAGGATTGGGGCAGAGGAGGATGCAGGGGTTGGGGCAGGGGAGACCAAGGGGGAGCAAAAAGGACAGTGGCTGCCTGGGAGGAGGCAGAGGTGCTGCCTCCCATCCCATGGGATCCATTCCCAGATCCTCAGCTGGTGTCCCAGCACCTGTGTGTATCTTGCACCAAGCCCCAGCCCCTGCTGAGGTATCCAGTGCCACAGATTGCAGCCAGCAATGGGAATGAAACCCAAATTGACTCTGAAATGAACCTAGTGCTGGTGGAAGGGAGCCCAGCCACAGCCAGAGCCAAAAGTGCCCCTGAGAAAGCCACAGTGCCACAGCTCTGTAAGAGGCAGCAGAGAGCAGAAATGCCACAGTCTGGACACGAGGTCACACTAGGATGAACCACATGGGAATTTGTGTGACATCTGCGGAAGTGTGTTGCACACACATTTAGATACATTTGCCTTACTAGAGCCCTGAACACATCAATCCAACTCCAGCTTCTCTACCTGCAACAGGGAAATCCAATGGCAAACAAACCCACCAGACCTGAGGCTTCATAGCACGTGAGAAGTGAGGCTGTAGCATCGGAAAACTCATGCCTCTCAGTCCAGAAGGTGCCTCCTGCCTCCTGCCTTTCTTCAAACTCTCCTAGCTGATGCTGGAACTGGCATGAGGTTGTTCAGTGCAGCCACGTGTGTTCCCAGCAGGGGGAGTAGTGACACTGTGGAAATTTGAGGAAATTTGAAGGGACTTCTGTGTGAAAGTGGGAAAGTCCCTCCAGTGCCTGCCAGGTTTTGAGTGCGTGTGAGCAGTGTCATGCTGTCTATGTGGCCAGTCCTATGCCAGGATGAGGAATTAGAAGGCTTCTGGGGCTCAGGTTCTGCTTTGAGAGGAGTTTGAGGGGCTCTACTCTAAACAAGGCAAACAACAGGAGGTCATCTAGTCCAACCCCCTGCTCAGAACAGGGCCATCCCCAACTAGATCATCCCAGCCAAGGATTTGTTTAGCCAGGTCTTAAAAACCCCCAAGGATAAAGATTCCACAACCTCTCTGAGTAACCTGTTCCAGTGCTTAACCACCCCCCTAGTGAGAGAGTTTTTTTCCTAATATCCAGCCTAAAATTCCCTTGCTGCCGTTTGAAACTGTTGCTCCTTGTTCTGTCATCTGCCACCATTAAGAACAGTCCAGCTCCATACTCTTTGGAACCCCTCCTCAGGTAGTTGAAGGCTGCTATTAAATCCCCTCTCAGTCTTCTCTTCTTCAGACTAAGTCCAGTTCCCTCAGTCTCTCCTTACAAATCATGTGCCTCAGCCCTTTCGCCATTTTCACTGCACTCTTCTAGACTCTCTCCAATGTTTCCATATCCTTTTTGTAGTGGGAGGCCTCAAACTGGACATAGTACTCCAGATGTGGCATTCCCAGTGCTGAATAGAGGGGAACAATTGTTTCCCTCTATCTGCCGGCAGCCCAGTATGCCATTAATCTTCTTCACAACAAGGACACACTGTTGGCTCCTATTTAGCTTATTGTCCCCTGTTACCCCCAGGTCATTTTCCACAGAGCTGCTGCCCAACCAGTCAGCCCCCCACCTGTATCAGTGCATGGGATTGTTTTGTCTTGAGTGCAGGACTTGGCACTTGTCCTCATTGAACCCCATGTGGCTCCTTTTGGTCCAATCCTTCAATTTGTCTAGGTATCTCTGAATCTTAGCTCTACCCTCCAGCATAGCTACTACTCTGCCTAGCTGGTATCATCTGCAAACTTGCGAAGCGTGCACTCCATCCCATCTTCCAATTCGCTGATAAAAATACTGAAAAAACTGGCCCCAGGACCAGCCCCTGGGGCTCTCCACTTGGTACTGGCTGCAACTAGACATCAAGCCATTGATTACCACTCTCTGAGCCCAATGATCCAGCTAATTTTCTATCCACCTCACAGTCCATTCATCCAGTCTGTATTTCCTTAGCTTGCCTGTGAGAATGTTGTAGGAGACTGTATCAAAAGCCTTGCTGAAGTCAAGGAATATCACATCCACTGTTCTCTGCATCCACAGAGCCAGCTCTCTTGTCATGAAGGCAATCAGGTTGGTCAGGCATGACTTGCCCTTGGTGAACCCATGCTGACTGTTCCTAATTATCTCCTACTCTTCCCAGTACATAGAAATGGATTCCTTGAGGATCTGCTCCATGATTTTTCCAGGGACTGAGATGAGGCTGACCAGTTTGTAGATCCTCCTACTTCCCTTTCTTAAAGATGGAAACTTAATAGGGATGATTAAGTTGGAGATATAAACAAAACTGAAAATATCATCATGCCCCTTTATATATCCACGGTGCATCCACACTTTGAATACTGTGCCCATTTCTGGTCCCCCTGCCTCCAAAAGGATATAGATAAACTAGAGAAGGTCCAGAGAAGGGCAACAAGAGTGATCAGTCATATGGAGAAGCTCCCATGTGAGGAGAGACTAAAGAGACCAGGCCTGTTTCATTTAGAAAAGAGATGCTTGAGGGGAGACAGGAGAAAGGTTTACAAAATCTTCAGGAATATAGGGAGCAAAAGGAAGATGCAGGGTACCATGGGACCCCTACAGGACAAACTAGGGCAATTGGTGACAAAGAAGGGGACAAAGCTGAGCTCTTCAATGGGTTCTTTTCATCTGTATTCCTAGACAAAGACCAGGACAAAACTCCCAATTGGATCATAGATAGACACAGGAGGGACACCAGCCCACCAACTATTAGCGCAGACTTAGTGAAGGGGTACTTGGAGATACTAAGTGTGTTCAAATCAACGGGCCCAGATGAACTTCATAGACCAGTTAGTCTTACCTCTATCTTTGGGAAAACTCTGGAAAAAATCATTAAGGATCACATTTGTGGGAGCCCACAAATAATGCTGAAAGGAAATCAGCATGGATTCATTGCAGGTATATCCTGCCTAACTAACCTTGTTTCTCTTTATGACCAGGTCACAAAATGCTTAGATGCAAGAGCTGAGGTAGATGTCATCTACCTAGACTTTAAGAAGGCCTTTGATACAGTACCTCATTCTGTTCTTGTAAATAAACTGACAGGCTGTGAAGTAGATGATTATATGGTTAGGTTATATGGGGCAAATTGGCTCAGGGTTCACACCTATTAGGTGGTAGTGAATGGGTTGATATCTACCTGGAAAGATGTGGGCAGTGGAGTCCCACAAAGCTTCTTCACAGTAATCCCTACAAAGGGATTGGACACATTCTTGAAGAAAAGGGGCATCAGTATCTATTGAGCATGGGAGTGAGGCACACGGCCTCTGAATCAGAAATTCTTAGACCTTATAGTCCAGTGGTTAGGTAACTGGCTCCATGGTAGGACCCAGAGAATATTGATAGATGGAATTGAGTCAACATGGCAGAAGGTAACCAGTGGCATCCCTCAGGGTTCAGTACTCAGATCAGTGCTTTTCAACATGTTCATCAACAATTTGGATTAAGGTATTAAAAGCAAACTAGCAAAGTTCACTGACAACACCATACTATGGGGAAGTGTGATCATGCTCAAAGACAGGCTGGCAATACAGGCTGATCTGGACAGGCTTGCAAGGTGGGTGGACCTCAACCTGATATCATTTAATACAGAGAAATGTAAAGTGTTCCACTGGGGAGAAATAATCCACAAAATTTACAGGCTTGGCAGTGCTATGCTTGCTAGCACCGCATCTGAACAAGACCTGGGTGCTGTGATAGACAACAAAATGAACATGAGTCACCAGTGCGATGCCATAGCTAGCAGAGGTATTCAAACACTGGCATGCATCTACCAAGACAACTCAAGCAAGGCTAAGGATGTCTTCCTCCCACTTTACTCAGCCTTGGTGAGACCGCAGCTGGAGTACTGCATCCAGTTCTAAGCGTCACACTTCATAAAGGATGTGGAGAAGCTCAAGAGAGTCCAAAGGAGAACCACACACATGCTTAGAGGCCTAGAGACCAGGTCACACAAGGGGAAGTTGAAAGACATGGGACTGTTCAGCCTGGAGAAGAGAAGACTCAGAGGGGATTTGGTGGCAGCCTATAAGTATATCAAAGGCATACATCAGAGCCTGGAGAAACATCTGTTCACCAAGCCCCATACCCCAGGGGAGGACAAGAAATAATGGGCACAAGATGATGGAAGATTGCTTCAGGCTAGATATAAGGAAAAACTTCTTTACAAGTCAAGTACCAACAGTTTGGACCAAGCTGTCCCTAGAGGTGGTACAGTGATCCATCCTGGTGATCTTCAAAAAGTGTCATGATGCCTACATTGCTGGGGTCATCTGATCCCAACAGTCTTTCCTGCCCAAGTGCAGGGGAGCTGGACCTGATGATCTATAAGGTCCCTTTCAGCCCCAATCAAGAACTATGAAACTTAAATGCTGCAGGCTGCAAGGGAGAGAGAAACAGTAGGAAAAACCCTGTTTCTTCCTGAGAGTCAGACCAGGAAGAATGGTCTACACTCTGCCACCATGTGACACAGGAAACTGGGCAACATGAACCTAGAGTCTGATCCAGTACATGGCTGTGCTTGTGGTCTTTTGTTCACTTTTAAAAGGTGTTGTAATCCCAGTGCTGTATCTCTGCTGGGGCTGGGGCAGTGTAATTGTATTGGTTCGTTGCACCCAGATAGTCAAACTGGTGCCAGTTTGCTGTGGATGAGCTGCACTGTCAGCATCAGGCAGGGAACCAGTGGCCCCCAGCATCCTCCCCAAGTGCCAGCAGGGGGCCCTCCTGCCTGATTCCAAGCCACCGGCAGTTCCCCTGACCCAGCAAAAACAGATGCTGCGGTTTCCTTCTTGCAAGAGGTTTGTGGTTCTGCAAGATCCCCTCAACCCCAGGGCTTGGGCAGTGAGGCCTCAACAGTGAGTGAGCTACAGCATTTGCTGGATGAGATGCATATGCATCCTCATGATTGCTCCTGTGCATTTCTGCTGTAGGAGCATATAGGAGCAGCAGCTTGTGGGGGCAGAGACCCTCCCCACATATCCCCCCACTCCAGGTGTTGTATAGATAAGCAAGATGCAGACAGCTCAGAAACTAGGTCAGAGCAAACTGTAGCAGATGTGAAGAGGCAATGGGGTTGGTGAAGGGAGTACGAGCTGACTGACAGCTGGCAAACCAGCTGCTGGGATCTGAGCTGGTGATCTAAAGCCCAGACAGAGGTAGCTATAGCCATGTGAGTGTGATGGGTAGCGATGCACGTTATAGACCAAGCTCCATGTATAGCACAAGCTTTCATAAATTCACTTCATCAGATGGGCTCAAGCTTAGACCCCAGCCCAGGTCAGGGGTCCTCACTCCCACTGGAACAGCTCCTCCCAACCTGTCAGGCACTGGGTGCTGGGCTAGATGTGTGGGAACAGCCAGGTCACATCACCCCCATGCTCCAGCTGGGGTCACCCCCAGCATGCACTATGGCTCTGGGGGGTGCAAGACAGAACAAAGGCTGCAGGAGCAGGCAGGTTCCTAGGCCCATGGCAAGAGCAGCCTGGGGAGCACAGGACAGACACTCAAGCAGGATGGTGAGCCTGGGCTGCGGATAGTGAGGATCCTATCTTCTGCTCAAGAAGCCAGGGTCTCCCTGCAGCATGGAGTTCACTCGCACACGAGTGCAAATGGCCCTTGACACCCAACACAGCCACTGTGCTGACAGCTCTAGTGCTGTCATGCCAAGTTCTTGAGGCACAGCTGGCTGGGCTGGAAATAAGAATTTGATGTGAATGACAGCAAACACTATCTCTTGACATTAGTGCGGTTTCCTCTTCCTCAGTGCGTGCGCTGCACGCTGAGGCTTCAGCGGAGTCATCTTCAGCTGCCTGAGCATGGCAATGAGCTGGGTTGAGCTGGGCACACCGGGCTCAGCCTCCAGCTCCCAGGTCAGCTGGTGTTATCAGGGAAGCTCTCCTGGCATGGACAGCCCCTTTGCACCCTGTTCACAACCTTGCCAGATCATGGACACTAGGATGGGACACAGGATCCCAGTGCCAGCCACATACAGGTCCCAGCAATGCAGGGCATGAAGGCAGCACCAGTGGGGCTCTGCTAAGTGGGCTGGTGTGGTGTCTACCTGTGATGGAGAGACGTGGGCACTGAGAGGGCCCTTCCTCACAGAGAGTTCGGGGAGAGAAGGGCCCCCGTGCAGCTCCTGTTGCTTTTCCTGCCTGTGGGCACGGAGGCTGGAAGTAGGCAGGCACATCTTAGTCTGTTTGCTTTGGAGAAGGTGTCTGGGCGGGCATGCAGGGCAGAGATTTCACAAGCAGTGTCCTCCACCACTGCCCCAGCATGGTAGTGCCCACTGCTGCAGGGAGCTGGGAGGGCTGCACCTGTGCCCCAGGGCCCATCCAGGCACCTGGTGGCAGGCATGGTCCCATGGGAAATGCTGAGTCTTGTGTCCCCTCCCTCCTGTAAGGCCCATCCAGAGGGCACTGGGGCCACAAGTGAGCAGGATCAGGCCATGAGGGAGATGTGCAGCACCACTATGGGGCTTGAGTCAGGGACTGGGCTATGCTCACACCTCTCAGCACCTGAGAGAGGCCGGGCAGCGCCCAAAGCCCCTTGGCCACAGGGACAAAGGGGCAACCTGGAAGACCAAGTTCTGGCCTTGGGGTCACAGAAATGTTTCTCCCCAGCAAGAAGCCACTGAGCTGTGGGGATTGGAGAAGAATAGCTGGAGCTCCCAGCTGCTGCTGGACTCGGTGGCACCAGTCCTGGGTGCTCCAGCTCCTGCGCTGGCATCAAGGATGTGGTAACTGCAGCACAGAGTCTTGGGGCAGCTGTGAGGAGAGATGGCTTTGCCCCACGGCCCCGGGCCCTTCCCTGGGGCATGGCGGCCAGCTTCCCCCTGCAGCTCCCCCTCTCACATCTCCGGGGGCTCCTGGCCCGGGCCGGCGGATGAGCTCATGGCTGGGGAAAGAGGGGCAGCGGGGGCGGAAGCAGCTGGGACGACTTTGCCTCCGGGTTTGTTGACTTCGGCGCTTGCCAGCAGCCGATCCATCCCTCCAGGGACTAGTGGAGTCCATGTGAGCGGGAGGAGCAGAGCCATGGCTACCGCCCCCCAGCCCTGCCGGTGCCCCTCACTCCCGACCCGCGGCGCGTGGGGCCCTGGCGCGTGCAAGGCGGGGGCTCCGGCGCGGGGCTGAGTGGGGGCCGAAGCTAGCTCGGAGGAGGCGTCTGGTTGCAATTAGCTCCTCTAAACGAGAAACCCGAGCGCTTCTCATCCCCGATCCCAGCTCAGGCGCCAGCTCCCCTCAGCCCCGGCGGGGAGCGTGGGGGGCTGGGGCCGACAGCCCGGCCCGAGCCCCAATCATCCCGTCTCCCTGCCAGTTCCCGCTGCCCGGAGATTTATGCCTGGTTTCTTGGAAGTGGGCGGGTCCGGAAGGCAGCGATTCCCGGGCCTCTTGGAACAGACGGGGTCCGTGCGGGGGAAGGGGCTGCGGGTGAGGAGTGATGGACACCGCGGGGCTGGAGGACGGGCGAGTAGGAGGCTTTAACCCCTCCTTTGCCGCAGATCGGGCTGCTGACACGAGCTGAGCGTCCCACACCCAGGCAGTGCCCATCCCCTAATACGTGGGTGTCACAAGGACACCGGCCCGGCGGGGTCACTAGGGCGAGCGGCACCGGCGGCGCCGGCAGCTGGGCGCCGCCCCCTGCCCCCGCCGCCCCTCACTCCCGACCCACAGCCCTGCAGTCGGAGCCGAGCGGTGAATTCCTGAGCACAGCCCCGCCCCCGCGCTGTCCCGGGTTAACAGTCACCAGGTGGGGCCGGGGCCGGGGCCGAGAGAAGCCGCGGAGGCGCGGAACGCGGCCCGGATCGGGGCCCGGAGAGCAGCCCCCGCCCACGCGGCTCCCACGCGTCCCGTCCCACGCGGCGCAGGATCAAAGTCCCCTGGCCCTTGTTTCCTGGCACAGACGCGACGGGGTCCGTGGAAATCCCCGCCCGCGCGGCCTGCGCTTCCCTTCTGTTTCCCAGGAAGCTTCGTGGGAGGTGGAGCCCACGCACCACGCGGAGCCTCGGGCCCCGAACGGGCACGCTCCCCAGCCAGTGTGCCCGCTCCGAGGGGAGTTCATGCGGGGGGGCTTGGCCCGCCGACTCCCCCACCCGGCTCTGTCCCGGGCGAGCCCCGCAGAAAGCCCCTGGCGCCCGGCCCACGCCCACTCTTGGCTCAGTGCCCGGGGATCCTGCCCCTCGCCCCCGGGAACAGGAGACGGAGCCCCCCAGGACGGGGACGGGGGCATCGTAGAGAGGTCACGCGTGGGTCTGAGTGGGTCTCCCCCTCCACCCATTCCGGGGCCAGATTCCTGGGCAGCCTGGGCCGCCGTCCCTGGCCGGACACGAGAGTGGGGGCCGACCCCCGCCCCCATCCCTGGCGGGACAGATAGGCAGGCGCGGGGGGGCCGGCTCGGAGTCTCTGGCCCTGTCCAGGATCAGGCCGGTAGCGCTGCCGCGATCGGGGCCCCGCAACACTTTCCACGCGGGGAGGCGGGGTGCTTCGTGCAGTGCCTTATCCCCGCAGCTGCTTCGTCTCTAGACCCGGGCGACGGAGGCAGCTGCCGCCCGCAGGGGACCGTTGCCCGGCCTGAGAGCCTGCCCCTGCCCCTGCCCCTGCCCCTGCCCCGCGGGGGGCAAAGTAGCGCAGGACGCCGGGCTAAGAACCCAGGTGTCCGTCCCCCGCCCCGTGTGACCCACCAGCCCCCACTCTCGCGCCCAGGAGAGAACCCGGGCGTCCGCGCTCCCAGTCCCATTCCCGCCCCCCGCCGAGCAGATTCAACCCAGGCGTCAGAAAGAGCAGACTGGCGGAGGAGGGGGGCGGGGAAGCGGCCGCGCCTCCCTCCCACCCTCCCTCCTGCTTCAGGTTGCTTGCGGCAGCGGGGCCCGAAGGAGACCGCGGGGAGCGGAGCCGGAGCCGGTAAGGGCCCAGCGCGCGGCTGTCGAGAACCCCGGGCCCCCGCCCTGCCGCGCCCGGCCTGGTCCCAGGTGTCCTAACCCCGTCCCGCTGCGCCGTCCGGCGCTGGGGCTCCCGGAGCCTGAGGGACCCACGGGGCAGGGTCGCGCGTGGGGCAGGGGGCTCGCGGGGCCGGGACTGCCCACGAACTTCGCTATGTCCACTAGTGCCAGGGGGCAAGGTGGCCGTGCCCCCCGTCCTCCCCTGCCGCTTGTTCGGCATCCCAGGGAATTTCCTCCCCCCCGGGCTTTCCCCGGGGGTCTCCATGCGGCCTGAGTTGTGGGGAGGCAAAGGCCCCACCATGCCCGGCCCAGCAGCCCCCCAACATGTGTCTCGCCCCCGCCATTGGAGCTGGGCAGGGGTCTCACGTGGGAGTGTGGCGCCTTGCTTGCTCCCCCTCCACTGGTTCCCCCCATCCTCCCCAGCCTAGGGGATGTCCTCACCCTCCAGGAATCCCCTTCTCAGCTCCAGGGGGGGTGGGACCCAGACTTCCAGGCCCAGTTGTGGGGGGGAGGGGGGGCAGTACCCATTCCCCCCCCATTCCCCGGCTCAGCTTCGGGTTGTGCAAGCGAGTAACGGCCGTGCTGCCGCACCCGTCCCCTGCCTTGCTGCCTGCGTCCCCCGCCCCCCATACCTCCTTGCATTGCCCACTCATCCCCTTGTATGTGCCTGGTGCCCCCTCCATGCGTGGCGGCACACGCGTGTCTGTTCCCCACTGCAGGGAGCAGTCCTGGGTGGACTCCTGGCTGCTGGAACCTGGAGCCTCACGCTGAAGCCCACAGGAGCCTGGCAGGGGACCCACTGCTAGGGTGGGCAGGGGCAGGGGGCTGTGGTTTGGGAGTGAGAGGCACCTGGGGGCAGGGGTCTGCAGGCTGGTAATGAAGGGCACCAGCTGAGGTCTCTGCAGAGCTGCCCGACACCTGTCTGTGGCTCTCCTCCTCTCCTTGTCCCTGACCCAACTGTTCCCTGGGGTAGGGGTCAGGGGTTAGGGAAGGCTGCAGAGCAGCTGCAGCTGCCCCAGCTCTACCCCCCCCCCCCAGCTGCTTCCTGCCTTGTGGCTGCAGATAAACACCTTGAAATATTTGGAGCATTCAGTGCTGTGACCCGCAGGGACCTGGGGGGGGAGGGGGAGAACTGAAGGGGTAGTGCTGCCCCACGGGCCCCCAGTGAGGGACCTGGCAGGGACTGCTTGTCAGATCCTGGCCTGCTCTGACCCTCTTCCAGCCCCTGGGGCCCTGATCCAGGGTCAGCCAGTTTCCCTCTCCCCAGCCCACAGCGGAAGCCATGCTGTCTGCCCCCTGATTCCCCCTGAGGGCTCCCTGCAGCTGAAACAAGGCAGCCTGTGTGTGCTGCTGGCAGGGGACAAACCTCCTCTGTGTCCCTGTGGGTGAGCGCAGGGGGCTTGTGGCAGGGAGGGGGAACCAGGGGAGGTCTCCAATGCAGAATATGGGACAAATTTCCTGCCCTGTCACTCCTCCCTCAGGGCTCCTTGTGCCTGTCACACAGTTGTCACAGTCCTCAGTTTGCCCAGCTGTGCAATGGGTTGAGTTGCCCTGCAACTAGCCCAGGGTTCCTTGTGCGGGAGGCAGTAGAGGTTCTGGCCTGCTTATGCCTCCTCGTGCAATTAAAAAATTAATTAAATTTAATCAATTAAAAATCTTTTTGCTCCTCACCCCTGCCTGCTGTGTGCCACTGGGGAGGCATCACTGTCCTACCAGTGCTGACCAAGTAGGAGTGATGGGGGGAGCTGCAAATGAATGTGTGCAAATGAGCTACCACACTAATTTGCATAAGTCAGGCTGGCTGGCAGACAGCTGGCTCCTCATGGGCTGGGTACAACTGGAGGAGGGGTTGGAGTCACTGAGGGTGGATCTAAGGTCCTGGCTGCATGGGCATCACCTCCTTTTGCTGAGCTGGACCCCAGCCCAGACTCAGCATCTGGAAACTGGGGTAAGGAGTGGGAGCAGCATGACTTAATGGACAGAGCCCAAAGGGGAGTCAGGACACCTGGGTCCTATCCCTCCCTGCTGGCAGCCTCAGTTTCCCCAGGATGGCAGAGGCTGGTCTCTGATTCCATGAACCCTTCAGCACAGTGAGATCCTGAGCTGTGGGTGGGGGAGCCAGGCCTGGCCTAGGAGCTGTTGGGATAAAAATGTCTAGCCTAGGTCCAGCTCTGGCTCTGGCAGCTCTTGGACCAGGCCTGGGCTTCCTTCCCCATCCCCTAGCTCAGAGTCCCTCTGTGCTGGGGAGTCCTGGAGCCAGAGACCAGCCCTTGTTCTCATTGAGAAACAAGTGCATGGTGGGAGCACTGGGCATGGTGCTGCAATGACAGGACATGGCAGTGGTGCTGGAGCAGTCAGCTGTGCTTGTAGGGACTAAGCCCTGTTAGCCCCAGCCTTCCTCTGCCTACGGCCTTGCTGCATTCTGCTACTGGCCCCAGTTTCCAACTAATAAGTGCAGGCCTAACTTCAGCTTTGGCCAAAGTGGGAGCTTCCCAGGTCAGCCTGTCCTTCTGGCCTGTGCTGGCAGCTGCAGCCACAGTCTCGTGGGCTCTCAGCCAGCAAAAGAGGAGCCCAGCTAGGGGTGGTGGAACCCATGGCAGGAAAGGAAGCTGTGGTAGTAAAGACAAACAAAAGCCCCAGGCGGCCTGGTCCATCCTTTCCTTCCCAGCTCCAGGCAGCCTGGGACAGGGCCATGGAATAGTGACTGAGCCCTGCCAACAGCGTGGGAACCCAGGGCTGGAAGTGCCTAGTGGTATGTGGGCAGGAGCTGGCAGGGAAAGGGATGGAGGGAGAAAGACCCAGAGATGGGGTGGGGGAAAGGGGGAGCCCCTTCCTTCCTTCTGCATGCAGCCTCTCACCTCTGCCTCTTCTCACAGGTCACCACCTGTCCGGTCCCTGCCCTGCCCTGCCCCGCTGTCTGCATGGGCACCGTGGGGCTGGGCCAGGCATGGGCAGCCCCTACACAGCCTACTGGGACCCACTGATAGTGCAGGAGCACTACAACTACACGCGGGGGACGGGCGAGCGGCGTCGCTCGCCGCTCTCAGACCCTGTGTCAGTGCTCATCGTGATTGTGTGCAGCCTGGTGGTGGTGGAGAACCTGCTAGTGCTGGCGGCTGTGTGGCGCAACCAGAAGCTGCACTCAGCCATGTACGTCTTCCTGGGTAACTTGGCTGCCTCAGACCTGCTGGCAGGCATCGCCTTCTTGGCCAACACGCTGCTGTCAGGGAAGCACACCCTGGCACTAACACCAGTTGCCTGGTTCATACGTGAGGGCTCGGCGTTCGCGGCGTTGGCCGCCTCTGTCTTCAGCCTGTTGGCCATTGCCATCGAGCGGCATGTGGCCCTGGCACAGGTACGGAGAAGGGCAGCAAGGATGTGGAGCGGTTTAGAGGGACTTCCCGATGAGGAGAGACTGCTGAACCCAGGCCTGCCCAGTCTAGATAAGAGGGGAGCATGAGAAGGGTTTACGAAAAAGTGAACGAGGAAGAGAAAGTGCCTAGGGATTTATTATTGCCTGTCTCTCACCGGACAAGAATGAAAGTTCACAGCATGAAACAAGAAGGTCATAAGCTTAAAACTGGCATCTTTTTTCTGCAGCGCAGCGTTAAAGGGTGGGACTTGTGGCCACTGGAGGTGGTGGAAGCGGAGAGTTCAGCCAGACTCACAAGGGATTGGGCAAGTTTTTGGAGCAAAGGGGCTGTGAGCACAGAGTGAGGGGCATGGCCTCTGAATCAGATCTTCCTAGACCTTAAATGCTGGAGGCTACAAGGGAGAGAGAACCAAGTGGAAAAGCCCTGCTTAGACTCAGTTCACTCTCCCTTCCAGCCTCTGCTCTCTACCGCCGTGTAATACAGGAGACTGGGCAAGGAGGACCTGTGGTTTGATGCAGTATGTGGCAGCTCTTATGTTTTCGTATGTTGTTATGTTGTAGGTGAAGCCCTACCGTCGTGGTGGGGGTGGCCGCATGGTCCTCCTCATCAGCGCCTGCTGGGTCGTGGCCCTGGCCGTGGCTGGGCTGCCAGCACTGGGCTGGAACTGCTTGGGGCGGCTGAATGCCTGCTCCATTGTGCTGCCGCTGTATGCAAAGGACTACGTGGTGTTCGTGGTCAGCGTCTTCACGGTCATCTTGGGCACCATTATAGCGATCTATGCTCACATCTATTGCGTGGCCCGGTCCAGCCATGCTGAGCGGGCTGGTGCCCAGAGCCTGGTGCTACTCAAGACAGTCACCATCGTGCTGGGTGCCTTCATCGTCTGCTGGCTGCCTGCCTTTGTAGTACTGCTCCTGGATGCTGCCTGTGGGCACCTCGCCTGCCCCGTGCTGGCCCAGGCCAGCTATTTCTTTGCCTTTGCCACTGTCAACTCAGCTGTGAACCCACTTATCTACACGCTGCGCAGCCGTGACATGCGCCGTGAGATCCTGCGCCTGCTGTGCTGCTGGGGGATGCTGGGCTGTGGCCGCCGTGCCCAGCATTGCCGCCGGCCCCTGCGTAGCTCCAGCTCCCCTGAGCCCTGCACCCACAAGCATGACCTGCCCACAGCGCCCATCATGACAACAGCCTGTGCCACCTCTGTCTGAGCCCCTACCATGGGCAATGAGGTAGCTGGGCATCTGGATCTGGACAGGGCTGAGCCCCTGCTCCCCAGCTGCAGTCTGGGCACACCACAGCCTCTGTCTGTCTGCCTGCCTGTCCAGCCAGCCTGGGGCCATAGCACAAGGGGTATGGCCATCCTTATTCACCACAGAGCCCCCAGGGCAGAGCAGACATCTGGTTTGGGAGAGGACCCCCCCTCCCCCCAGCACCGTTTCCACTCCCCAGGCAGGACTGTTTGCCTTGGCTTGATCGGCACTCCCAGGCCCTGCCTGGGCATGCTGCAGCCTCAGTCCATCCATACAGCAGCAGGTGCCCCTGTCCCTAGTCTCAGGACCTTGCTGGAGTTGCAAGGGTGGCAGTGGGGCATAGACTGTCCATGTATCTGTCCGCTGCTACCTCCCTGGCTCTCCTGGCAGCCTCTGAGCCATGGGGGAGCAGCACGAGCAAGTGTGTGAGTGTCTGTGTGTGAGTGTGTCTGTCTGTCTCCCACGCCTGCCCTGAGGCTGGTGCCTCCCTCAGAGCTGACAGACCGGTCTGGGGAAGCTGTGCCCCTACTGGTGATGCCTTGCCCTTGCAGTGCAGGGAGCGGGTTCCAAACTGGGGCTGTTGGAGGCTATGCTGACTGCAGCAGAGGGATCCCTGAGGGGTCCAGGCCTGGGCCTGGTGGGGGAGAAGCGAGGCAGGCTGCTGGAGCCTGTCCCCCATCTGGCGGCAGCTGCTAGTGTGAATCACCAGCTGACAAGCCTGGGCGGGGGCAGCCACGCTGTGAATGGGAATGAGCTGCAAGCATGGGAACAGGTTTGGCCCAGCCGGTGGAGTGGACTGGGGTTAAGTCAGCTGCCTCCAGAAGGTGGCACATGCCACAGCCTGGCACGCCCTCTGTCCCCATGTCCCTGCCAGCCACATGCACTGGCCTGGACCCTGTGAGCCAGGTCACAGGAAGCTCCCAGGAGCTATAGGGTCACGTGTACAGGCAGGGAGCACATGGGGGGGTGCACATTGTGGGAGCACTGCATATTGTACGTGCATATAGTGTATGTACATGTCCCAGTGTTACATGTGAAGTGTGTGTGCATGGTGTGTGTGCATGTTCCAGTGCATGTTTGGTGCATGTACATGCCCCTAGTGTGTGTGAGGTGCATATAGGATGCGTGTCCATGACGTGTGTGTGCCCCCCAGTGTGTTTGGGTGGATGTGTGCATAGCACATGCACATGCCCCCAGTACATGGGAAATATGGGAGGGAGCTGCATGTACCTTGTCCTTTTGCTAACTCCTTGTCTCTTCCTGGCCCCTTGCCTTGGCTGCCCTCAGCCTCCCCTAGTCCTGGGGGCCCATCTTGTTCACTGGGTGTTGGCTGTGGCTTCTCCTGGCACCTAGTGGCCCCTAATCCTGCTGCTGCCGGTCCTAGGGGAATCTGGCTGACCTCAGTTCTGCAGCCAGGTACCCAGGCTTGGGAGAGCAGGGTTGGCTCTGCAGTATGGTACAGTCAGTGCGGGAGGAATTGGGGGATCCTTGCGGTTGCCCCCACTCCCAATCCTGAGGAAACACTATGGAGCCACAACCCCGCCCCCTCACTACCCACATAGGAGCGGCCACCACTGACTATTAAAACAAAGTTTCCGCCACTGCTTGCGTCAGCTTCTTTCCTGCTCCTTCTTCCGCCACAGGGTCCCCCATGGCCCCTGCTGCCTGGTCACTGGCTCGTGGGACTGCACCCTGCTTGTTGGAGCTGCCTCAGGGCTGTTCTCACTTATGCAGCCTGCCTGGGACAATGGCTGGGTTTACTCAGGCACTTGCTCTGCCCTTCCGGGCAGGGATAGGGGATTTTGGTCCCGGCCCGGGCACGTGGATAAGGGTGTGGCAGTGGGGAACTGGGGTGCTGCCTGGGGGGCAGGGAGGGGGTGTGGGGCAGGCAGGGAGGCTTCCCGCGCTGTGAGAGGCTGACGTGGCAGCCGATTCTCCACTTCCCCTCTTGTTCTGACTTGTCCAGACAGCAGTTGCCTTGGAAACTGAGGTTTTTTTCCCCCCCAAACATCCTCCCCCACGCATGCATGCACATGCATTGGGCCTGGGCCAGGGAGTTCAGGGCTGTTGCCAGGTGAACGCTGAGTGATGGGCAGCCCTGCTGGAACCAGAGGGAACTACTGGGGGCGGGGGGTGGGGAGGCTGCAGGTTGGGAGTGAGGGGCACTTACAGGACTGGGGGAGTGGGCTAGGGCTCTGGGTCGGGACTGAGGGGCACCAGCAGGGCTGAGGGCTGTGCTTCAGGGTGGGGCTGAGCTGCCCACCTCTACATGTTCCCTGCATCTCCAGATCCAGACAGAGCAGCTGGGAGTCCTCCAGGCTGGGCCACAGGGGCCAATGAGGGGAGGCATTGACTGGACCCGGAAAGCTTGTCCCATCCTAAGCTGCTGTTTTCGGCGTTCTTGGAACTGGACGTGTTGGACATGGGGGGAGGGTGTTCAGAGCTCAGGGGGCTCCCATGAGGCCTGGCCAGGTCCTGGCAAAGGCTCCAGCAACTCCCCGGCAGCCACAGACTAGAGGGAGGGTGTTGGGGGACCCATGCCCCCCCCCCTCCCCCCAGTGCCACCAGCTGCAGCTGCTGGCCCTGGATGTGAGCCCTGCTGGCCCCCTCCTCCCTCCAGAGCCAGCTGCATCCCACAGGGTCTGGGAGCAGCCTGGGAATGTTTGGCCTTCGGGGCTTGGGTTTTGCTTGCTCCCAGCTGCTGACGGAGTAAACACAGCCGGGCCAGCTTCCACCACAGAAAGAAGCCCCCCCTCACACGCACACACTGGGACCTAGTGCTGAAAGTGGCCTAGGCCGGGGGGCTGCAGGACCTCCCACTCCTCCCAGGGGGGTATTAATAGATGGGGAGGGGAGGTTGCAAGACCCGGAGCCAGAAGCAGAAAACCCAAAATAGCCTGAGAATGGTGCTGTAGGGCCCAGCGCTGCCCAGGATCAGGGCACCTTGTGCCGGGACCTGCAGACACAGAGTAAGAGCAAGCTCAGCCCAAGTTGCTCCTGGCCTGAACCAATGTGTGTCCTTCCATGTGCGAGTGCATATGTGTGAGTGTATGTGTGTGTGTGTCTGTGTGGTGGGAGGGGAGGGGAGGGGAGCAGAGATAGCCCCAGGGCTTCCCCCTGCAGGCTGGGGTGGGTGGGGGGAGGGAAGCAGGGGGACCCCACAGGAGCACAGGGCAGATGCTCGGGGCTGTGGCTGCTGGCAGGAAGCTCAGGTCTTGGTTGGGGGATGGGAATGATGCGTGGCAGGTTCCTGCAGCCTCTCCTGCCCCCCTAGCCCTGTCTGGCTAGGTGGGGGTTGTGTTAGTTCAGCCATGGATCAGACAAACCAGTCTGGGAACCTAAGGTACCCCCAGGGAGGGGGAAAATGAAGCCCATGTCTGTTCAGCCAGAGTCAGGGGTGTCAGGGTTCCCTCTGAATCCCCCATGGGAACAGTAGTCCCAGGGTCTTGGGGCACGCACTCCCTGCTCTTGGCCTGGACGCAGTCAGGGCCTTTCGAGCCCTCTGCACAGTGAGTACACGTACATGCATGTCCACACATGTTCCTGCCCAAACACATGCATGCAGTGGGGCTGCTTCTCTCCCGCCCTCCCTGACTCACACTGCTCTCCCCCTCCAAGCTTTCCACGGGCCAGCAGCCCCAGGGTTTCAGCAAGAGTTAAAATCAGAGCTGCAGGCTGCGTGGGGGGACATGGCCTGACCGCATCCGCCTGAGTCATCCTGAGGAGGAGGAGGGGATTGGGGGGTTCGGGGGAACTGGGGTCTCTGGAGCCCTAACGGCTCCAGCTCCAGTTCATTTGCCACCCCCTAGTAGATGCTTCCCAGATGTGCTGAATCCTGTCGGGCTACTGAATGTGTTGGGGGAGGGGGAGCTGAGCAGGGCCTGTAGGAGATGGGGTGAGGGGTGTTTGGGAGCTGGCCAGGAGCCAAGCAGGGGGCTGGCCAGGGTGGGGGGTGCTGGATCTGAGCTCCGGAAGGGGCCCTGTCCCGGCTGCCTTCTCAGCGGCTGCAGCTTGATTGAAACCAGGAGGGAGCTGCAGGGCAAGCGCAGCAAGCATGGGACAGGGATTCATGGAAAGAGGGGCCTGGTGGGGTGGGGTGAGGAGTGGGGAGCACTGCAGGCTCCAGGCAGACTGAGGGTTGGGGCCTGGCTTCTCCTTTCTGCATCAGTTCCTCCAGGCTTCCGCAGCCAGAAGCAGAAATCCCAAAATAGCCTGAGAAGCAGGAGGGGAAGCACGGGGGAACGGGAGCAGGAATGTCTGGCTGCTTGGGGAACCCCCTGGCCCTGCAGAGCACCCCTCCAGCCCCAGGCACCTGGAAGGAGATTGCAGGTGTGAGAGGGAGCAGCGCCCCCTGGTGCCTACGAGGGAGCCCTGCACCCCCGTAGATCCTGCACCTGACTAGGCGTTGACCCAGGACCCCCGTCCGGAACACCTAGGGTTACACCCCGACCCCAGCATTTCCTGGCTGGAGGGAGGCTGCAGTGGCTCTTTCGGTTCCTCGTGGGTCCCAGGCGCACGACCCCCGGATTCCAGGCCCTGCCCAGCTGGAGCGGGGATGGGAACCTGCATTGTCCCCCCTCCAAGAGGGTGCCCACCCCAGCAGGCTGGAGGTTGTTCTTGGAGGTGATATCTCCTCCCCCTTCCCGGGCTCTGCAGAGACAGTAAGCAGGGTGGCCGGCTGGCCAGTGGGGTCTGGGCCCATTTGCACTTTTAGCAGATGCTGGTGACATTCAGAGTGGGAGCACGTGTGCAAGGGCAGGTGGGAGCATGCATACTGGGGGGTGGGGTGTGCATGCCCATCTCCCCCTGCATGCCCGGCTATGTCATGTGCATGAGTGGAGGCACAAGTCTGAGTGTGTAAGGGCTACACGTGCGTGTAAGGAGCATGTGCACATGCCAAAGCAAAAAGACACAGGTGCTCCCGTGTGTGCACAACGCCTGCCACCTACCCCTGTCCCCCGCACACCCTGCTGCCTGCGAGGATGGTACCATCTGCCCTCCTCCGTGTGATTATGGTACATTCCAACTGAACCCCGCAGCTCTCGGTGGTACACCCGATACCTCCTAAGGATGGTATGTCTCAACTCTCCCTGTGTTGTATGTGAAAATGGTTCCTCCCGGTCCTCCTCAAAAGAATGGTACGTCCCATTTGCCCCCTCTACTGTTGGCATTCTTGGTACATCCCACTCCCTCCCTACTGTACAGCTCTTCAGTCCACCTTTCCCCTGGGCGCACATGGTACATTCCAAACCCCGCCCCGAGGAGTCGAGAGCCGCCCAACTGTCAGCCCGTAGGCAGGGAGGTATTTGGTACGCGCCGTTTCCCCCTGGTCTGTGAGGTTGGTACGTCCCAACGGCAGTCCGAGCAGGTACGTTCCAACGCTCCTTATAGACCTTTTGGGGACGTGGTACAGCCCACCCCGTCCCTAGGAAGAGGATGGTACATCCTAACTGCTTTTCCCTTGGGCACCCCCGTTTTCCCGGCCCTCAGTGGTACGTTCCACCTCGTTCGGCCACCGCAACCCCGACCGCACCATCATCCTTCACCCCCCTCCCACTTGGGTCCTCGTAGTACCTCCTTCTCCCTATGAGATTGGTTCCGCCCATCCGCCCCCCCACCCCGCGCGTGGAACAATCCTGGAGCCTCTCCCCCCTCAAGGCAGTGGTAGTGCGCTCTCCACCCCCCACGCGTGGAACAACCCCACCCGTAATGGTATCGCCTGCCTCCTCCGCACGCGTGGAACAGCCCACCCCCACCCAGTAGTGGTATCACCCCCGCGCGTGGAACAGTCTCCCCCGGCAGTGGTAGCGCCCGCCCCCCCCGCGCGCCGGATGGTCGGCGCCGCCCCTCCCCCCGGCGCTGGTTTCCGCGCGAAATCGCCGCCCGCGCCCGGCCTCGGCTCTCGCGCCCCCGCCCCGAGCCCGATGCCGGCCCGGGCTGCCCCGCCGCCGCCCGCGCCCGCGCTGCCCGCCGCGCTCCGCCGCCGGTGAGTGCCGGGCCCCAAATCGGGACCCCCGCGCTCAGGACCCGGGCCCGGCCTGCCCCCGGGCCGGGGCTCTCTGCGCCCAGGATCAGGTCCCCCGGGGTCTGGTCCCCCGCCCTGACTCCTGCATCGTGCCCCGGGGCCGGGACGCACCCCCAGGATCAGGTCATTCGCTTCAGCAGGGTCACCCCTACCTCGGGGTCACCCCCGCCAGGCGCCTGGCCCCACGTGCTGCCCCGGGGCTGTGTCGGGGTGTGCTGGGCAGGGGGGCCTGGCTGGCGGCGGGGTGCAGCCCTGGCACGGGGTACGTCCTGGAGCTGTGGGAGGAGGTAGCCTGGTCCCTACTGCTTTGAGCTGCACCCCCTGCCCCCCCAGCCACTTGGGACAGGAAGTGGCGCTGTGTCCCATCACCTGGTGGCAGGGCTGGGGGAGCTGTAGCTGTGATGGACACTGCCGCCATCCTGGCATGGGTGGGGGGCCAGACATGATGCTGATGCCACAGCCACCCCCACCCAGCAGGACCCTGCTCACAGGCACTCCCACCAACCACGCCTGTGATCATCCCCCCCAGCAGCTGCCTTTGTCTTGGTGCTGGGGCAGCCCGCGGGGCCCCTCAGCTTGGCAGCCGGGCCACCTTGAGCCCCTCATTTTCCCAAGCTGCAGTGGGGGGAGGGCAGGGGGCTGAGGACAGCCCCAGATGTCCCATTCTCCCTCCCTGCGCATGAGGAGCTGGCCTCAGAGTTCGGCTGCACTTGGTTTGGAGTTAGCTTGGCGCTGCCTCCTAGCCCAGAGGCCTGAATCGCACAGCGGGGGCCATGCCAGGGTCAGACTGGGGCCGCCTGCGTCCAGCCACAGGGCAGGGTAAGCACCAGCCCGGTGGGCCGTCCAACTGGCAAGGCTGGTGGTGGCAGCAGCGGCACTGGGAGCTGCACGTGGCGCACGCTTCCTGTAAGGCTGCTTCGCCTCACTGCCATTGTCCAGCCGGCACCACTGAATGGGAGCAGCAGGGGTATCTCTGCTGCCTCCCCATGCTCAACCATGGAGCAGCCCCCAGGCAGCCTTGGCAAGTCAGACCAGAGCTGCCCGAGCCCCATCACACACACCTCTTCTGGCCAGGCAGTCCTGCAGCCCTGGCCCTGAGCACAGCCCCCATCGTCCTCGGGTTCCCTGCATGGCTCCTCTTCTAGTGAAGGGGGTGGGACATAGGACCTGCTGTCTCCCGCTGCCCCCCACCCACTGGGGCCAGGCATCTGCAGTGGGCTGTGCTGCTTGGCCTGTCTGCAGAGCTGCTAGTGGGGCAGGGGCCGGGTGCAGGCGCGGTGGGGAGTGCGCGGGAACAGGGAGCCCACGTGGCCTCAGTGGCTGCCGGCACACACCCGCTCCCTGTGGGCCGTCTGCCAACTGGGCCCCTGGGCAGTCAGCAAGGGCCCAGGGCGTCACCGCTGTGCAGAGGAGGTGGTATCGTGGGAGCTTTCCAAGGAGGGAACACGAGACCTCATCCAAGGGCAGCAGGGAGCGCCATGGTGCCTGCCTGAGGAGAGATTGGGGCACCGGCATCCCCGCTGCTGGGCCCGCCTGTGCCTGTGAGAGCAGTCGAGGCTCCTCCCCTTTGGCCTGTCCCTCCTGGGCTCTGTGGGGCAGACCTTGTTCCCCACATGGTCTGGATGCACTGCATCACAGCACAACGAGTGGCGCTGGCCCCTCGCATTCTCTCCTCTGCCAGACAGAGGTGCTCCATGGTGCTCTCCCCATACGGAGGCAAAGCCGGGGCAGGCTAGGGCCTGGGGCTCTTCTTGCCTTCCCTCTCAGGAGCCTTGTGAGTTTGTGTGCCCCTGCAACCACTGCCTAGTCTCCTTGTTTGTCCCTGCCAGGCACAGCCACAGCCTGTGACCTCATTATGTGTGCCCTTAGTACCCATCCCTAGCACATAGGGGAGTTCCACCCAGGCCTAGGCACTGGCCACTGGCTTGTGCTCATCCTGGGTGCTCCTTGTCTGACCTTTGTTGCTGCTGCAGTGGGATCTCAGCCTCTCTGATGGCAGCCCCAGACTTGCAGGCCCTTGGCCCTGACCATGGGGGTTTGTGGAGCTGCAGTAGGGTAGGAAGTGTGTGTTGTAGCTGGGAGCTGTCCTAGAGGGACCAAAAAGTCCCATGGTGTTGCACTAGCTTGTGTTGGCCTCTTCTGGCCAGGGCAACCCCCTCAGGAGGGAGATGGGCTAAAGTTTGTTTTTTAAGTGAGCAAATGCTGTGGAAGCTCAAGCCCCCAGGCCATGTTGCAAGTTTTCCTTTCATATCCAAGAGTGGGACCTGGGGTTTACACAAAGAGCCCAGTCTCCATGCTTGCCACCCTGGCTTGTTTACAAAGCATCACTTCCTGCATCTCCCAAGTGATCAGGACCCGTCATGCAGTTGGAAGCAGCCTCAGTCCTGTTTTCTATCAGTCTCCAGTGGGACTTAGGAGCTCCCCATGTGGCATCAGTCCAGTCTGGGCTGCCAGCACTGGTGGGGCACAGGCCTCTGTGGGAGGTGTTCCCTATCCCTTTTCCTGCTAGTGTGCCTGGGAAATCTGCCCTGATACTTTCAGCGGGTTTGCAGAGAAGCATGAAATTGTTACCTGGGGGAGTGAAACACCTGGGGATGTGACAGCAACTTATCTGTCTTGCAGGCTTCAGGACCTAGAGAAGGATGAAGATGGCCTAAGTGAGAAGGTAGGGCTCTGCTGTCATCCCTATGCTTTCCTGCCTGACAGGAGCCTTAGTCCCATTCACACCTACTTTGTGAATATCACTACAAGCTGTCCTGAGATTTCGTTGAATTCTCTGCAGGGGCTTTCAGTCCTGTGCCCACAACTATTCTGTGCTGCAAGCTGCTAGTCATGCAGCAACAGACGGGCAGGATGGGGATCATGGGGCAACCTGTGACTTCCCTCAGGTGCCCCAGGAGACCTGTGGGGGGCAGAGGTGACTGTGATGGCTTATTCCCAGCAAAGTACTCTCCTCCTCTCTGTCCCTGCAGGAATGTGTGCGTGAAAAGTTGAGCCTGGTTCATGGCTTCTTGCAGGCAGATGTGCAAAACCAGCTGCATGACCTTGAGACCCAACTGCTCCAAAAGGAGCTCTCGGAGGTGGGCAGTAGCTGCGTGGCCACAGGGCATGGGTTGGGGAAGATCTGGGGCAGGTCATGCTGATTGCACTTTGCCTTGCTTTGCAGGAGGGCTACCTGGCCCTGGTGAAGGCTGTGCTGCGCCGGGAGCTTTCAGTAGGGAATGGGGACACTGCAGTGCTCGGCCAGAAGTCCAATGGGTGCTCAGAGAACGGCACCTACGGCAGTGATGAGGACTCCGAGCGGGCTGGCCCTGAGGGGGAGGAGGACAGTGCCATGGAGCTGGAGGAAGCCACAGCTTCCTCCTCTTCCTCCTTCTCCTTGGGGCCTGCAGCAAAGGCTCGCAAGGCACGGAGGAGCAAATCCAATGGCGAGAGCAAAAGTAACTCCTGAGCTGCCCTTGCCCCTGTCCCTACCCTTGCCCCCGGCCCTCTCCCCCATCACCCCACCTCCCTGCACGGTGCCAATGACACGCCCTTTCCTTTGCCAGAGTCCCCCGGCAATGCCAGGGTCACACGGAGCTCTGGCCGGCAGCCCACCATCCTGGCCTTGTTTGCCAAAGGGTTAGTACATTGTGTGCACGCTACCCCCCACGGAATATTCTTCCCCTCTCCCCCAAACTTTCCTTTCTCTTCCCCATGTGGTTTTGCCTGGCTGCCTGGGGTGTTCAGAGTCCCTGTGAAGGTGGCTAGGCTGGGTCCTGGCAGCATGGGACTGCCTTCACCACATGGCCAGCTTTGTTAGAAGCCAACACCCTCCAGCCCAGTCCTGCCTTTGCCCCCTGCAGATCTAACAAGCGCAAGTCAGATGAGGTGAATGGAGAAGTGAAGCAGGAGATGGGCATGGAGCAGGAAGAGGAAGAGGAGCCAGATGAAAAGGTGCACAGGGGAAGGGCTTGCTGGAATTATGACAGAGGGTGGTCAGACTGCGGTGGAGAAAGAGCTTCGGGCTGACTAGGTTACTGTGGGGGCCCCCCCTGCTCTGACACTACTTTCTCTCATCCCCTTCAGGAGCAGGATGAAAAAAGAGTTAAAATTGAAACCAAAGAAGGGTAAGAGCAGCTGATGGCCCTCCAGCATCCAAGCACCTGGCTGGTTTCTGTACTTGTGTTCAGCCATCTCAGGCTCCATGCTGTGTGGCCCTGGACATGGGCACCTGGCTTTTACCATCTCTGGAAGCACAGCAGGAGTCTGGGCAATGCCTGGGGCTGCCCATCCCTGCTGGACAGGGAGTGTGAGCACTAGCCCTCAGGTCTGGACCTGTGGGAGCAACTCAGCTTGGTTGTGTTTGACCCCCCACCTTCTGTCCTTGCCCCTGTGTTTTGTGTCCAGGTCTGAGATAAAAGATGAAGTGACTCAGGTTAAAACACTGCCACCCGCTAGAGTAAGTAGGGGTGAATACACAGATCCTGTCTGTGCAGAGTGTGAGGGTTTGGGGCGACTAGTCCCCTGCGGGGCTGGCCTAGCTTGGCCTGGAGTGGCGGGGAGGACTCATATGTGATAGTGATGCTGAGGCTGTTGACTCATAACATCTTGTGTTGTCTCCCTGGCAGACCACACCCCCCAAGTGTGTTGACTGTCGGCAGTATCTTGATGACCCCGATCTCAAGTTCTTCCAGGGGGATCCCGCTGATGCAGTAAGAACCTTGTGGCTTGTTGGGTGGGCTCAAGCTTGTGGCCATGGGGCTGGGAGTTGGAGCTAAAAGTAGCATGTGCATGCCTCCCTCCTTTCGCTTCAGCTGGAGGAGCCGGAGATGCTGACGGATGAGCGCTTGTCCATCTTCGATGCCAACGAGGACGGGTTTGAAAGTTATGAGGACCTGCCCCAGCACAAAGTCACCTCCTTCAGGTAAGCCCCATCCAAGTGCTTAATTACAGCTGACGGATGCTGCATGCCCATGGAAGCAGCACCTGTGGGTGTTGGGTGTCAGTCCTCTCTGCCCTACCTGGGGAAACGCATGGTGATTCCAGGCTGGCCTGGGATGGGTCAGGGCAGGACTTGGTCTGGGAGATGGTTGGGATCTAGCATTGAGACATTGTTGGCTATAACATGGTTGGGGCATTGGATTGGGGTGCTATGGGAAAACAGCCTGTTCTCTTGCCATCCAACACAGTGTCTATGATAAGAAAGGGCATTTGTGCCCGTTCGACACGGGGTTGATTGAGCGCAACATCGAGCTGTATTTCAGTGGCGTTGTGAAGCCCATCTATGACGACAACCCCTGCCTGGATGGTGAGCACCCTTCATGGGACGCCCCTGCGCACGCATGCATCTCTGGGGTCCAACCAGAGCCTTGAGGCCTTCATGGCTGCATCCCATGAGCCTGGGCTCCTGGCAGGGATGGTGGTACTACCTTTGGTGAAGCAGTTTGTGGGGGCTGAGATGAGGCATTCTCTAAAGCAGTGGAACTCTGGCTGGGCCAGCATTTGTGGCACGCAGACCTGTGCTGAATGTTGGCTGTTTTCTGAGTGGCTGCAGTCAGAATTGGCTCAGGGCCTCTGATGCCTCAATCTTCCTGCTCCCTGGTGCCAGTGGGACAGGGGACATGCAGGGGAGGGGATCCCTTCCCTTCCCTTCCCTGCTCACGAAGACTCCCCATTCCCTTGTGCAGGTGGCGTGAGAGCCAAGAAGCTGGGCCCCATCAACGCCTGGTGGATCACAGGCTTCGATGGAGGAGAGAAGGCTTTGATTGGCTTCACAACAGGTAGGTGTTGAGGAGCTAGCCAGCGAGGCTTGCCCTTTGCCCCTGGCACTGCACCCAGCCCACGGGCCGTCGCTGATACCCTGCGTGCTCTCCCTGCGTTCAGCCTTTGCAGACTACATCCTGATGGAGCCCAGCGAGGAGTATGCACCCACCTTCGCCCTGATGCAGGAGAAGATCTACATGAGCAAGATAGTGGTGGAGTTCCTGCAGAACAACCCTGACGTCAGTTATGAGGACCTGCTCAACAAGATTGAGGTGTGGCCCTGGCCCTTGCCGGCCCCCTTGCACCAGACTACCCAGAACCTAGTTGCCCCAGCCCTTCCCACTCTCTTGCCCTTCTGCTGCTGGAGCAGGGTTTGGCCTCAGGGAACAAACTACCAGGACAAGCATCTGTGGTTACTCACAGTGGTCCTAGACCAAGCCGGGGGTAGGAGGAGAGTTGAGGGCCTCAGATGTCCAGCTGCAAGGTAGGCAGTGACACTCCCCCCGCCTCCTTCCTATGTCCCTGCAGACCACGGTGCCCCCAGCTGGGCTGAATTTCAATCGCTTCACGGAGGACTCGCTGCTGCGGCACGCGCAGTTTGTGGTGGAGCAGGTGGAAAGCTATGATGAGGCAGGGGACAGTGACGAGCCGCCTGTCCTTATCACGCCCTGTATGCGGGATCTTATCAAGCTGGCTGGGGTCACGCTGGGGAAGAGGTGGGATATAGCTGGGGAGAAGCTGAGCAGAGGTGGGCTGGGTCATCCCCATGCTGTGCAAGGAATGGAACTCCTTGCTGTCATCCTGTGAGCCGGGGCCAGGAGCGGGAGCTGAAACCCCCTCCTGCCCCAGTTGCTGCCCCTGACCTAGCTTTCGGTGGCAGGCGGGCTGCACGGAGGCAGGCCATCCGGCACCCCACCAAGATTGACAAAGACAAGGGTCCTACCAAGGCCACCACCACCAAGCTGGTCTACCTCATCTTCGACACCTTCTTCTCAGAGCAAATTGAGAAGAATGAGAAGGAGGATGACAAGGAGAATGCCATGAAGCGCCGGCGCTGCGGCGTCTGTGAGGTACTGGGCTGGGGCCATAGTAAGGCACCTTTCTTCCCCCCGCAGAGCTGGGAGCCAGTCACCTGGCAAAGGGAAAGACCGAGTGCACTCTGAGCTTTGTGCCACATGTGAGCTCTTCCCTGTCCAGAGCCGCAGGCTCCCCAGGCTCCTCTGGCCCCAACTGTCCCCTTTGCTGCAAGCATGATTCCACGGCTCCCTGCTCAGCCACCCCCTTCTCCCCAGGTCTGCCAGCAGCCGGAGTGTGGGAAGTGCAAGGCCTGCCAGAACATGGTAAAATTTGGTGGGAGTGGGCGGAGCAAGCAGGCCTGCCTGCAGCGGAGGTGAGCAGAGCCTGGAGCAGAGTAGTGGGGTGGGAGAGTGCAGGACTCCTTGGGCTTGGTCTTGGTCTGCCCAGGAGCAGGCAGCTAGGACCCAGCTGAGCACCTTGGTCCCATGCAGCCAGCTCCAGTAGCTGCTTTGGAGGGCGGAAGAGACGAGCTCAGCTGTGTTCTGGGGATGAGGGAGAGGGAGTGCTGCTCCTGGACAGAGGTAGGGGGGTCCTCGTGTTGGGTCACTACCTGTCCTGCTGCCCTCCCAGGTGCCCCAACCTGGCTGTGCGGGAGGCCGATGAAGATGAAGAGGTGGACGACAACATACCTGAGATGCCATCGCCTAAGAAGATGCTGCAGGGCAGGAAGAAAAAACAAAACAAGAGCCGCATCTCCTGGGTGGGGGAGCCCATCAAGGTGAGAGGAAGGGGACAGAAGGGCTGGCCTCTACCTTCCTGCTGCCACAGGGCTTATGGGGTGGTACGTCAGTATGGTGGTGATATCTGCAGCACTGTGACTGCATCACTGGGTCCCATCTATGGTTGGGTGGCACTGCTGAGGACTGGGACCATGGTGGCCATGAGCATGTACTGGTTGCTTTGGCATCTTCCTGACTTCGAGCCTCTGCCTGCAGAGTGATGCCAAGAAGGACTATTACCAGAAGGTGTGCATTGACTTGGAGACCCTGGAGGTGGGCGACTGCGTCTCCGTGAGCCCTGACGACCCCACCAAGCCCCTGTACCTTGCCAGGTCTGTCAGGGCCAGGCTGAGGGAGGGGCCTGGGTGGCATCAGGACAACTTATGGGTCTCCTGTCTATGGGGCAGAGTGGGCTCCCCTTCTGCAGCTGTTGTCATAAATCCCAGAGGCCTTGGACTGGTTCCAGGCCTGTTATGCTGAACATGGTATGCACCTTCAGGGAGTGCCCTGAAGGTCTTGTCCCAGACAGTCCAGGGCAAGCAGGCACAGGGGAAGTGAGCTGCCCACAGTCTTCCAGTTGGGCAGCGTCACTTCCCCTGTGCTGCCTTTTGGCCCAGGGTCTCTGAGCTTCATGGGGGTGCCTGGGCCCTTCCCTCTTCTTGATAGTATTGAGGTGGCACTAACTTGGCCCCTGCACCTCCCCCCGTCCCCTGCAGGGTGACAGCACTGTGGGAGGACAGCAGTGGGCAGATGTTCCATGCCCACTGGTTCTGTCGAGGCAGCGATACCGTACTTGGGGCGACCTCGGACCCGCTGGAGCTCTTCCTAGTAGACGAGTGTGAGGACATGCAGCTCTCCTACATTCATGGCAAAGTGAACGTCATCTACAAGCAGCCCTCAGAAAACTGGGCCAGGGAGGTGGGCATGGCACCTTCTGCTCCGGGTTGGGGAAGGGTCTGCTCTGGAGGGAAATGGGCTGGCTGAGCTCATGTCCTGGTGCTTTGAGCCCCAGAGAGGTAAGGGAAAGGATCCAGGAGTCGCTTGCTCCAAGCCTCCCAGCAGAGCAACAGCAGCTGGGGGTAAAGAAGCCAGGCATCCGGTGTCCAACTGCAGTTGCCTGTCCCCCGACTGTCTTGCTTTAATGAATGAATAAAACCTAAGTTGTGGCCAATTGCTGCTGGGGAGCTTTGAAAGGGCTCCCTGATGCCACCATTGGGGCAAAAGCTGACAGGTCCCGTGACCCTGCATGTCCCTGCAGGGGGGGCTGGATGTGGAGATCAAGATGGTGGAAGACGACGGCAGAACCTACTTCTACCAGATGTGGTACGACCAGGAGTATTCGCGGTTTGAGTCCCCGCCCAAGACCCAGCCCTCTGAAGACAACAAGTACAAGTGAGGGCACAGGGTGGGGTGGAGCAGTTGGTAGGGGTGGCTGGAAGCCAGCTGGAACTCAAAGGCCTCTCCAGGGAGGTTGACATGGAGCCATGAGTTACCCAAGTCCCCCAGCACTGCCATCATGCATGTGTGTTGCTCAGCTTCAGGATGGCACCACAATGGGCTCTGTGTGGGCATAGAGCCCTGGCCCTGTTGGCCCTGCGCCTCTGGTTTCCAAGTGGGGCTGCCTGAGTGATTTGAGCACAGTGGTGGCCTAGCCGATTGTTGTGTTAGGAGCTGTACTTGCAGAAGGCGGTCGCTCCCCTGAACAAGCCCCAGACTCCTTCCACCCATCCATCTGCCCATGGCATCCTCTTTTCCCACCCCTCTGCTTGGTCTTGCCCTCTCCCACTCAGCCTGTGGCCTCTGTCCACCAGATTCTGCATGAGCTGCACACGGCTGGACGAGGTACGTCAAAAGGAGATCCCCCGGACAGCTGAGCCCCAGGAGGAGCTGGATGGGAAGATGTTCTATGGTGTAGCCAGCAAGAATGGCATGCAATACCGTGTGGGCGATGGTGTCTACCTGTTGCCTGATGCCTTCTCCTTCAGGTAGGTGACTGGGATAGGGGTAGGGGCTAAGCAGGGCAGGTCTTCCCTTGCCCGTAAAGTAGCCCATAAGAGAGCCAGATGTGAGCCCCAGACTAAGTCAGGTTGGCTGGGTTAGGCAGGAGGAGGTCTGCATGGGGCTGACCCTTGGGACAGCAATCCAGTCTCCCTTGCCCTAGGCCAGGGGTCCTTAACTCTGGCTCTGCTCCCCCTCCCCCAACCCAGCATGAAGCCCGCCAGCCCAGCCAAGCGCTCCAAGAAAGAGGCAGTGGATGAGGAGCTGTACCCAGAGCATTACCGCAAGTACTCAGAATACATCAAGGGCAGCAACCAAGACGCACCCGACCCCTTCCGTGTGGGCCGTATCAAGGAGATCTTCTGTCACATGCGAAGCAACGGCAAGCCCAATGAAGCAGATATCAAGCTGCGCCTCTACAAGTTCTACAGGTGAGCGGGCTTGTGGGTCAGACAGGAGCTGTAGAGGACCCCATGGGGAGCCAGGGCTGCTTCCAGCATGCCCAGGAGCAGAGGCCATGTGCCGCACAGGTGAATATCGGCCTTGGTTTAATTCATACTGGGGTGACATGGCCAAGCTTTTCTCTGGTTTGCTCCCTGCTGGCTTAAATCCACCACAGGGGCAGGAAAGTCAAGCTCTGTCCTCCAAGGAGCCTAGCCAAGGCGAAGGTGGAAGCACAGCCATGGTGCGAGGGGCATGGTCTTTCCCCCAGTCATCCTTCCCACCATCCTGGGCTAATATGTGTTCCCTGCAGGCCTGAAAACACCCACAAGTCCATGAAGGCCAGCTACCATTCGGACATTAATCTGCTGTACTGGAGTGATGAGGAAGCCATAGTGGACTTCCGGGCAGTGCAGGGGCGCTGCACCGTGGTATATGGGGAGGACCTGACGGAGAGCATCCAGGACTACTCCGCCAATGGCCTTGACCGCTTTTACTTTCTGGAGGTAATGTGCACGCAAGTCCAGGGACCATCACTGCTGGGGCTGTAGGAGAGCAGCTGTCCAGTGTCATGCAGGGGCTGCCCTGAGCCTTGGGCCCCGCCACCCACCTGCTGCCCAACCTGGCTTAGGGTTTGGAAGCTTTGGTACCTATGAGCACCGCATCCCAGCTGTGACTTGAGGGGCAGATGGTGCCAACCAGGCAAGTGCAGCTCTGGCCCCTACTTTCCTCCAGGCTTACAATGCGAAGACCAAGAGCTTTGAGGACCCCCCCAACCACGCCCGCAGCTCCGGGAACAAGGGCAAGGGCAAAGGGAAAGGCAAAGGTAGTTTCATGTTGTGGCTGCTCTGGGCTGTCTTGCTTCTTGGTCACAGCTGCCCCTGGCCTCTGCAGGGATTTTGAGGGGATGGGATGGAGCATTGGACTTGCCTGGGTGGATTTGAGTGAAGGTTTGTACCAGAACCTGCATCATCTCTCAGAAGCCTGGGACCAAACTTGCTCCTCCCTGAGGCAGGAAACAGCTTCCCTCTGAGCAACACTGTGAGGGGCTAGCAATTCCATATCGCAGCCCAAGCCCCTGATGCTGGCGCCTGCCCCAGGAAGCCATGTATTGGCATCTGCTAGGCCCCCATTCATGCTGGAAACTCTCTGCCCTCCCTTATCAGCATCCTCTCTGCTGGTGGTCAGCCAGGCAGGGAAAGGGCATGACTCCAGGTGGCTTTGGGGCTGGAGATGAGACAAGGAGGCTGAGAGGTCCTTGGGTGAAGTGAGGGGTTGGAGGTCCACCTTTTCTGAGAGCCTCTCCCCTCCCCTTGCAGGTAAAGGCAAAGGCAAGTCACCATCAGCCTTAGAGCAGAGTGAGCAGGAGCCAGCTGAGGCAAAGCTGGCCAAGCTGCGCACCCTTGATGTCTTCTCTGGTTGTGGGGGCCTCTCTGAGGGCTTCCACCAAGCGGGTGAGTGGTAGAAGACTGGGAGTGGCGGGAGGAATCTCTGCACATCCCACCCAGCCTGACCTCCATGCTGCCTCCAGGAGTCTCAGAGACACTGTGGGCCATCGAGATGTGGGAGCCAGCAGCCCAGGCCTTCCGCCTGAACAATCCAGGCAGCACAGTATTCACAGAGGACTGCAATGTGTTGCTGAAGCTGGTGATGGCTGGCGAGAAGACCAACACTCTGGGCCAGAAGCTGCCACAGAAAGGCGATGTGGAGCTACTGTGCGGTGGCCCCCCCTGCCAGGGCTTCAGCGGCATGAACCGCTTCAACTCCCGCACCTACTCCAAGTTCAAGAATTCCCTTGTTGTCTCCTTCCTCAGGTGGGGGGGCACTGAGGCTCTCCTGGGGTGAGGTGGATGGGAGGAAGGAATATCCAAGCTCCAGCCCAAGAGAGGCTGGAAGGGGACAGATGTAGCATGTCCCTCGCAGTCCTAGTACAGCTGCCAGCAGTGCATCTGAGTCTGCAGCACGGGAAGGTCCATGTGGCATGAGAGCTTGGCCTGGGAAGAGCCCCATGGCCCTAGCCCCTGCACATTGCACCCATGGCCTAGCACCGCCCTGGGGCCTCCTGTATAACAACTGAGCTGGACCCCTTGGTGTTGTAAGGGTCCCTGGCACTGTATGAGCCCAGAGGTGCTTGGGGGGTGGCAGGGTGTGGGGGCAGGTGAGGCTACTTACTGGTCATGGGTCCTGGCCCAGTCTCCCTGCTGCACTGTCCCTGCTCCCACCTGTCCCTACAGCTACTGTGACTACTACCGGCCCCGCTTCTTCCTGCTGGAGAACGTGCGCAACTTTGTTTCCTTCAAGCGCTCCATGGTGCTCAAGCTCACGTTACGCTGCCTCGTGCGCATGGGCTACCAGTGCACCTTCGGCGTGCTGCAGGTAGGAGTCCGGGGCCTGAGCAGCACTGGCAGGGCTCCATGAGGCTGCCCTGGGTAGAGGCTCTATCAGGTTCGAGGCCTTTCTGCTTGGGGCATGGGCTTGGGTGGAGATGTCGTGTCCGCTCAGGCACCTGCTTCCCTAGGGGGTGAGTGGGTGTGATGTGTAGGGGTGGAAGAGCCCAGTGCCCTGCTGGACTGGCTCTGGATGTCCCCTCCCCACAGGCTGGCCAGTATGGTGTGGCCCAGACACGCCGGAGAGCCATTGTCTTGGCTGCGGCCCCCGGAGAGAAGCTGCCTATGTTCCCTGAGCCACTGCATGTGTTTGCGCCCCGTGCCTGCCAGCTCAGTGTTGTGGTGGATGACAAGAAGTTTGTGAGCAATATCACCAGGTGAATGTGGGTGGCCGTGGGGGTGGGTGGAGTGGGATGGGGTCCACGGAACCAGTGCAGATGCTCCTGATTTCCCTGGATATTCAGGGAAGGGCATGGCAGGTCCATAGCATGGCACCTTCCCCAAGTCAGAGTTGTGGGGCTGAGGGCAGTTAGGCCACGATTGGTTGCCTGACTGGCCCCTCAACCCCTCCACCACAGGACGTACTCTGGCCCCTTCCGCACCATCACGGTCCGGGACACCATGTCTGACCTGCCTGAGATCAGGAACGGGGCCTCAGCACTAGAGATCTCGTACAATGGGGAGCCCCAGTCCTGGTTCCAGCGGCAGATCCGAGGCTCTCAATATCAGCCCATCCTCAGGGACCACATCTGCAAGGTGAGGACTTTTTGGGTAGCTGTGGTTGTGGGGCAGTGTCTGGGGGTCACTCAGACCAGAAGCCCTGTGTGGGTTGGTGCTGGGCAGCTAGTGTCAGGCTTCAGGGAGGTAACAGGGCTTGCACTCGCTGCTGCAGGACATGAGTGCACTGGTAGCGGCTCGAATGAGGCACATCCCCCTGGCGCCTGGCTCAGACTGGCGTGACCTGCCCAACATCGAGGTACGGCTGTCGGATGGCACCAGCACCCGCAAGCTGCGCTACACACACCACGAGAGGAAGAATGGGCGCAGCAGCACCGGTGCACTGCGGGGTGTCTGTTCCTGTGCTGAAGGTACTGGGGGTGGGCAAAAAGCAGACGGGGCTCTGGCCCCATGCCCATCTTGGCTTAGAGGCTGCTTGGCAGGGACAAGGGCTACTCCCTGTTTTTTTCCAGGTGCCTGTGCTCTCTGCCTTAGGCAGCCCAACCCAAGTATGTGCTGCTTTTCCTCCTCCCAGGGAAGCCTTGTGACTCTGCGGACCGGCAGTTCAACACGCTCATCCCTTGGTGTCTACCCCACACGGGCAACAGGCACAATCACTGGGCCGGGCTATATGGGCGCCTTGAGTGGGATGGTTTCTTCAGCACCACCGTCACCAACCCCGAACCCATGGGCAAGCAGGTGCGTGTGGTGGTACCTGGGCAAGCAGGGGTGGGAGAGACTGGGATGTAGTCCCTGTGGGGCTGAGAATTGCCCTTCCATGGCCCATGAATGCATCAGGAAGCCTCCAGGCCTTGGCCCTTGCCCTGGGGCAGGTGCTGCTGGGCAAGGTACAGTACCTCTCCTCCACAGCCCTGGCTCCGGGGCTGCCTGCCTTGTGGCTGACCCCTGTCTCCCATCCCCCCACAGGGCCGTGTGCTACACCCTGAGCAGCACCGTGTGGTGAGCGTGCGGGAGTGTGCACGGTCCCAGGGCTTTCCTGATACCTACAGACTGTTCGGGAACATCCTTGACAAGCACAGACAGGTGGGTGCCTCAGATTCTCCCTCCCCTTGGTGTTGTGCCCCTGCCCCCTGCAACGGTTGTCAGAGAGACAGTTGCCGAGTGGCCACTGACACTGTGACAGCTGAGCTGCTGCTACAGCAGCCTCAGGCATCAGAACTGCAGGCAGGGCAGGGTGTGGGTGAGCTCACAGTCCCACATTCCTCTTTACAGGTTGGTAATGCAGTGCCTCCACCACTAGCCAAGGCCATCGGACTGGAGATCAAGATGTGCCGGTTGGCCAAGATGAAAGAGGAAGCCATGGGTACATGCAGCACTGGGTTGAGGGGGAACACCCCTGGGCTTGGGTGGGTGGGCATAAAACTTTGTGGCTGCTGTCCATATTCTCTGAGGGCAGGACTGGAGCTTCCAGGTCTGCCCACAAAATTACAGGTCCCTTTGAAAAGTCTTTCCTCTGGTCTGGGGCTTCTAACTCTGGGCTTGAGGGGTTAGTGGAGCTGGCTGGCACTAGAGCCTGTTCCTGGTGGTGGCCATGCCCAGGCCTCACCTGCTCCCTCACTGGCCTGACCTCTTTCCACAGAGAGCAGCAAAGTGGAGAAGATGGAAATTGCAGACTGACTTGTTGCCCTCCCGTCTCCTTCTCCAGCTCCAGGACTCCCAAACATGCACTGATTTTTGTTTCGTTTTGTTCTGTTCCTTGTTTTGGTCCGACATGCTGAGTCTGTTGTTCAGCTGTACCCGTGAGCAGTGTTCGTCTCCCCGGCCAAGCTCAAGGGCTGTCTGTGACGGTTGCGTTCTCAACTAATCATCATTTTAGTGATCAGCTGTGCAGTGCCCCCCCCTCGCCCCCCCCAACGCTGCCTTCCTGTGCATTCTGGATTTAAAGGATGATGTTTTTATTATGCCTTGTATTGAAAATAATCGACCACTTTATACAAGTGGAAATTAATACTTTATGTAGTTTTTATATGTTGTAATATTTCTTCAAATAAATCTCTCCTATAAATTACATGTGGAGGAGAGCTCTCTTCTTCCTCCCCCTCCCCCACCCAGGCTTTTCTTAGCATCTCAGCCCTGTGGAAGAGGTTGGGGTCTGACTAAGTGGGGGGACAATGCTGGCTCCAGGCTGTGCTGCTGAAGACAGCTTCTGGGCTACAACCTCCTTTCTGGCCATAGTGGGTGCCATGAAGCTGCTAGCAGGAACGATGTTCCTCTAGCTCTTGCAGGGTGCAGGGCAAAACCACCCCCAAGTATCTATAAGAACATAACTGCTGTTTACTGGGTCAGACCACAGGTCCATCTTGCCCAGTATCCTGTCATACAGCAAGCAAAGGCTGGAAGGTGGGGGTGAGCAGGTCTGACCGGGGTCTTTTTCCACTGTTCCTTTCTTGTAGCCTCCAGCATTTAAGGTCTAGGAAGGTCTGATTCAGAGACTCTGCCAGTTGCTCCTGGGTTCAATAGCGATCAATGCCCCTTTCCTCCAAGAATATCACCCCTTTGTGAAGCTCAGCTAAACTGTCAGCTTCTGCTGCGTGTGTTGGCAACAAGTCCCACCCTTTCATGACATGTTGGGTGGAAAAGTACTTGTTAGTTTTAAACTTGCAAGGGGCTCGTGTCACATTATGACCCCTTGTTTTTGCCTGCTGACGACGATCCCTGTACACCCCCCCACCGCAAGTGTCTCTCTTCTGAACTGAGCTGGCCTAGCCTCCTGGGTCTGCCCTCACTAAGAAGTCCCTCCAGACCTCTCATGCTTACTGCCCTTCTCTGAACCTTCTCTAGTCTTTCTATCTCGTATTTGAGGTGCTGGGACAAGAACTGAGTGCACAGTAAACTTAGGCAGGGACTCGATGACATCCCTCAGAACCCCTGAAAACCCCTTAAAAAAATCCTCTGCGGGGGTCAGGACTTGCCTGCCCCTCGGGGTGGTTTAAGCTGTTGCCCCGGGCCTGGCTCTAGCTTTGCCCTGGGCCGCAGTTGCCTCCTGAGGTTCCCAGTAGCCCCGGCTCCTGATTTGTGCTGGCTGGGCCCCGAGCCTGCCCCGACCCCCCTTTAACCCTTTCGTTCCGTGGAAAATAACATTCACGTGGGCTGAAGCTGTGTCAGAACCTGGCCTGAACACGAGGCCCACCAACGCGCGGAGGGAGAACTACAGCTCCCAGCATACAGCGTGGCCCGGGGGCGGTGCTGCAATTTCCAGCATGCATTGCGCCCCAGGGTTGGCTGCCAGTAAACGCGAGAGCCTTCACCACTACACTTCCTAGAATGCACTGCGGGAATCCGGGCAGGCACCTCAGCTCCCAAGGCGGCCCTGGTGTTTCTTTCCCTATCTTCTTCCGGCCTCTCTAGGCGCGTGGGTAGTGCTTGCTGGTGAGGCCCTTCTGCTTCCGGTTTGTGGCGCGAGGGGATCGGCGGTAGCTGCTGCTGTACAGGGCGCGCGATGCCGACGGGAGACTACGAGTGAGACCGGGGGGTGCGGGCTGGCCCGGGGTTGGGCCTGGGGCAGATATGAGGGAGGAGCTTGGGGGGCTGAGGGAGATTTGGGGGGGGTGCAGTGGCCTAGTATGGAGTGGGTGCAGAGGGGCCGGAGGCTTGTGTCTGCGCGGCTCTGACTCTCGCTCCCGCAGCTCGAAGCCTAGCTGGGCCGACCAGGTGGAGGAGGAGGGAGGCGATGATGGTGAGAGGCTGCACTCGGGCCAGACTCCCCTCCCCTTCGCCCCGCAAATTTTTCACCCCCCGGCGCGGCCCCCCCACGGGGCTGTGGGCCGACTCCCCGCCCCCCCCCCCCCAGCAGACACCTTCGGTCATTGGGATCCCCCAGCTTCTTTGCATCTGGCCTCGCACTCTCCCAGTGCTGGTCTCGTTCCAGCCCAGCCCAAGGGCCCGTGTGTTGCTCTAAGGCCCATCGAGGAAGCTGGGTGCCTGCCCCAGCCCTGGTTCATGGCCTGTCCCTGTGATAGGGCAAGAACCCTTGTCCCCATGAGAGACAGCCCCCACCCCAGGCCCCTTATCTGATCTGGTGGTGGTCCCACAGTACAGGTGACCTGCTGGGGGGTGATAATCCCCTTCCCTCAGACCCACTCTTTGCTCCCCTCCAACTTATTTCCTGAGCAACCTGCATTTTTGTAGCTTGTTGAGACCTGGAGGGTAGGGGGTGTAGATCCTGTCTCTAGGGCACCCCAAGCCCCACAGAGCTAAGAGTTCCTGTCATTGCAGCAGCACCCTGTAGGATCTCCAGGGATGGGGCATGAGCACACTTGGCGCTGGGTAGCATTGTGGCACCCTGGCCCTAGCCCATAGGGGTTCCCTGTTCCTTCCCCAATAAGTGACTCAGGAGCACTCAGCAACAAGGCCTAGCCCTGCTCCTCTTCCCCAGACAAATGCATCACCAGCGAGCTGCTCAAGGACATCCCCCTCACTGCGGTGCTGGGTGGGGACCTGGGTGCCAGTGTTTCTGAGGCAGAGGCCAAGGCCGAGTCAGAGCTGCTGAAAGATGGTAAGCGCCAGGCTGGCTGAGGAGTGGGGATTGGGCACTGCCCCAGTGAGCCCCATGGGTCCAGTCATCTCATTATGTGCCCTGTCCCCTTAGGTCCTCTTCCATCCCCAAAGGAGCTAATCAATGGGAACATCAAAACTATCACTGAGTACCGTGAGGAGGAGGATGGGCGCAAGGTGAAGGTGAGTGCTGGAGGGGTTAGGCTGGGGCTGTCTTGGGGACTTTTTCCCTGGCTGGAACAAGATTTCCCCCACCCTGAGCTGTGAGGGGCATATTAGAAAGGGTTTTGGCCCTTGTGTCCACTGCTCCTGTTGGTGGGGCACTCCCTTTGTCCTTGGGGTTAATGCTACCCCCCTCATTTCTCATGTGGTGAGTGATGGGGTCTTTCTCCCTCAGATCATCCGTACCTTCCGTATTGAGACTAGGAAGGCTTCTAAGGCTGTGGCCCGCCGCAAGGTGAGTGGGCTCCTTGCTGGGGCAAGAGGGGTTAAAATGGAGGGGGTAGGCATTGGAGAGTTGGAATGAGACAGGGCTGGGCCTTTCCCATACCCAAGCTGCTTGTCCTGTCCTGCTCCCTTTTCCCTCCCACATCTGTCCATGTCCATTTCCTACCTTTTTGGTGGCCTCTCTGCCCCCACGCCCAGGGCTGCTTCTGGTTTGGGTTGAGCCTGTTACACTTATTAGATGCCACCAGGGGGCACTTCTGCCCAGTCTCCCTGTTAACTGGGTGGGATGAGGTGGAGGGATTTCCCAGCCTGACACCTTCCCTGCCTGCCTCTCCCAGAACTGGAAGAAGTTTGGCAACTCAGAATTTGATGCGCCTGGCCCCAGCATCGCCACAACAACTGTGAGCGATGATGTCTTCATGACTTTCATCACTAGCAAGGAAGTGAGTAGGGGTTGGGGCCAGGCCCCAGGGCAGTGGGGAGGGACTATGGGCATCCAGCTGCTCCGGTGGGGGCTTGAGAGCTCCCTGCAGAGGAGTAGTTCCAATGCTGATGCCCCCACACCTGCTGCAGGACCTGAACTGCCAAGAGGAGGAAGACCCCATGAACAAGCTGAAGGGCCAGAAGATTGTATCATGCCGCATTTGCAAGGGCGACCATTGGACCACACGTTGCCCCTATAAAGACACACTGGGGCCTATGCAGAAGGAACTGGCTGAGCAGCTGGGGCTGTCCACCGGCGAGAAGGAGAAGCTGCCTGGAGGTTTGGGGGTGGGAGCAGTGGGGTTCAGGTCCCAGAGGCTCTGGGCTCTTTTAACTTTGCTTCCCTGCCCTTGTAGAGCCAGAGCCAGTGCAGGCAGCACAGAGCAAGACAGGGAAGTATGTCCCACCCAGCCTGAGGGATGGGGCCTGCCGCCGTGGGGAGTCCATGCAACCCAACCGCAGGGGTAAGTCCTGGTAATCAGACCCATGGGCCCCTCCTCGCCCTGACTCGGATGCCTGGGTCCTGCTTCCTGCCTCAGTTTCCCTACTGGGCAAAGAACTGCCAGGATGGAGGTCAGACCCTATCCTGGGGGCTCATTCCCATCGCCTGGGCCTGGCCCTGACTCTTCCCTCTTTACAGCCGATGACAATGCTACCATCCGTGTCACTAACCTGTCTGAAGACACACGCGAGACGGATCTGCAGGAGCTGTTCCGCCCCTTCGGCTCCATTTCCAGGATCTATCTGGCTAAGGACAAGGCCACTGGGCAGTCCAAGGTGCAGCAAGAGGCCCTCTGGGGTGGTGGGGAAGGGCTTGGCTCAGTTCAGCTCTAACCATGGGCTTTTCACCCAGGGCTTTGCCTTCATCAGCTTCCACCGGCGGGAGGATGCCGCCCGTGCCATTGCTGGTGTCTCTGGCTTTGGCTACGACCACTTGATCCTCAACGTGGAATGGGCTAAGTGAGTCCGGGTTCTGCTGAGGCGGGTGGGGAGAAGGTGCCCATGGGGAAAGCTGGAGTTAAGGCTGTTAGGGCTGCTCCTCACTGTCTCTCTATCCCCACAGGCCATCCACCAATTGAGCTGGTGCCACACAGGCCCTGGCCAGTGGCACGTCTGGGGAAAACGCTGATCACTAATAAAGGTTTGTCCCAGCCTGGCAGCACGTGGCTCCTCTCCTTCATCTACCCACGCACACCCCTGCTCAGGCTGACTCAGTGTGGCAGCACGGGGCAGGCGCATGGGCTGTGTGGATCAGCCATTTGCCCTGGAAATGGGAAGAGCTGCTGCATTTAGATGGTGGGAGGCGGAGAATGCTGAGAGACAGAGCAACACCAGGTAGCTGCTCAGTTGCTGCTTTAATGCCTGGCTCCGAGTGCTACCTGCCCTTCCCTCTTGGTCTTATGGCCCCTGGCTGAGCAGTGGCTGCAGTGGATGGAGCCCTGGGCCAAGAGAGCTATACCCTCAGGGCAGACACCATCCCTGTTTGCTTACGGGTCCTTCCTGCCCCCCTGCAGCTCCAGAGCTTCCCCCTGGGGAGGACTGTGGGGACACTGGGCACAACAGCGGCGCAGGCTGTTGGCCAGAGGGGCATAGAGCAATGGGTGGGCACAGATGTGGAGTGTGACCAGCACTTTGCTAAGCTGCAGGGCGGCATGCACCTGCTGTGAGAACCCACAGTCCTCCCTGGCTGGTGCCCACAGCCGGCGCCACAGGTTGAGGTTGCGCAGGACATGGTAAGGCAAGTAGGAAACAGCATAGAGTCCCGCACCTACACCCACCAGCACCCATGCCTGCCGCCTCTCCCCCTGTGCCAGCCCTGGGCTACGTAGCACAGCATGAGCTACAGCCCCACAACAGAACAGTGTCAGCAGCCCAGGCAGGCCACAGCCAACCCCTGCCAACACCAGGCTGTAGGGCAGGTAAGAAGGCAGGAGCAGAAATGGGGCTGTGCCCAGGCACTCAGTGGTGTTGCCTGGGTGCAGCTGTAGTCGTGAGAAGTACAGTGTGGGTGCCGAGAGCATAGCTGCTAGCAGCCACACAGCCCCACTGAGTAGGTGGGCACGGTGCAGGCCTAAGCGACCACGGGTTGCCAACGGGTGCACCAAGGCAGCATAGCGCAGCAGGCTGAGGCAGGCTACAAGGAAGATGCCACCATAGAGAGTACAAGTGAAGAGGAAGCGTTCGAGCTTGCAGAGGACCAAGCTGTACCGCCAGTGTTTGGGTGGGTAGTAGTAGGCAGCCAATGCAGGCAGCGCCAGGGCATACAGCAGGTCGCCAGTGGCCAGGTGGCATGCAAAGATGGTGCCTGCATGCCAGGGCTGTGCCTGCCTGGCCAGTCCATGCACTGCTGCTCCGTTGCCCACCACAGCTACCACGAACTCCAGCACCAGTATTGGCCACAGTTGCTCCTGGAAGTCACTGAAGCTGGAGAGGCTGCAGTTGCCTTTAGTGGGGCCTTTGGCCACAGCTGCCATGCTGTCTGGAGGCGTAAGGGATAGGGTTAGGGAGGCCCAGAACGGCTGCACCCTGCGCTTCTGCACCCTGCCAGGGTGCAGCAGGGAAAAGGGAGGTGGGGGGCCTGCACAGGGGCCCTGGGGCAGTTTGGTGTGACCCTGGTGCTAAGAAACTTGCTCCTTTCCTTGGGGAGTAGGATAGAGGCCTCAGTTGCTGCAGGTAAGTTGCTTCCCCAGGGCCATATGGGGATGGGGTGGCCCATGTTTTCTCCCTAGGACCTCAGCTCTTACCCCCTGAGCCCAAAACTACCCCAGGGCTGAACTTGCAGCAGGATAAGGGTCTCCACCCCCCGCAACTAACAGCCCCTTACCTGGCACTGCAGATGGTGGCCTGGGCACTTTGCTCTGTGCAGCTGCCTGCTGCAAGGAAAGGAAGAGGCCCCTGGAGCAGGAAGTGACTCTTCCCTCTGCTGCAACCACAGGGCGGAAGAACAGGGCTTAGGCACTATGCCAGCCCCCACCCTACTACTGCAGAAGGGAGGCTTTCACTTCCCTGCTTTTGGGAGCTGCAGGCTTGTGGAGCTCTCAGGAGCTGTAGCCCCACACAAGCAGATGCAAACCATGGACCTTGCTGCAAGCAGTGTATTGTGCATACAACAAAGTAGGGTGGCTTTCTTCCCCCACCTCCATGAACAGAGGCTGTGTTAATGTCGTCCCCGTCTGGCCTGTCCAGGCATCCGCGCAGTGCCTTTCCCACGTTGGCCCAGCAGGCCTGTCCTCAGCTTCATAATGGGGAGCTTGGGGCCCTGGTGCCCCATATGCCTGGGTCTTTTCTGCTTTGGCCGCCCCTGGGAGTCCTGCTGTGGCCAGGGCCCTGAAGGCCTCTTCCTCTTAGCCTTGGGGCCAGCTCTTCTTGGTGGGGTTGAGGATAGGAGTCCTGGGGAGCTGGGGCAGAGTCTCTTGTTGGGTCTGTGGGGCCGCAAGGGCCCCTGCTTCCTCTTGGCACTTTTTGGGAACAGATCTAGAGGGAAAGAAAATTGGCTAGTCAATGCACGGCTGAGATGGTCAGGGTTAAGGCCCTTCTTTCGCTGTCTAGGCACAGATGCATCAGCGCGTTTACTTTGGACTGAAGTCACAGCATCTGCTCAGTCACTTTAGTGTCATCAGCTGCATCTAGGGCAGTACTCTCAGTCCTGGGGGCAGTGTAGTGCAAGGCAGTTCTCACCTTTGTCAGGTTCCTCGCCCACAGCCTCCCGATAGTATTCAGCATCATCATCTGATGTCCCAGCCCTATCCGGGTCCTCCGATACCCCAGGATCCTCTGCATCACTGTTGCTGTCCTGCACCTGTTGCTGTTGCTTTTTTTTCATCCCTTCCAGGCTCTTCTTCCTGCAACCAAAGGGTATGAGGCTCAGCCTCTGCCCAGGCCCTACTCCTGCTCCCTCCCCAGAGTCCCACCCCACCTGTTCTCCTCCCGCTGCTTCTGCTTGTGGTCCACATCAGCCTCCTGCTTGCGGCGCCGCTCAGCCTTCAGCCGCAACTTCTCCTCCCTGCGGGCGAGCATCTCCTGCACCTCAGCTTCCGTCTTGTGCACTGAGGAAAGAAGGGGGGGGGGTGGCAGAGGTAGGTGGGACCCACATTCAGCCCTGTGGGGCAGAGGGAAGTGAGGTATGGAAGGTGCACTCACCAAAGCTGTGGTAGAGTACATTGCCTTGGCTCAGCCCCTCCTCCACCTTAATGAGCTGCAGGGTCAGGCGTGGACCGATCTGTGGGGAGGGGGCAGAAGCCATCAGACGAGGGACTCCACAGCCTTTATCCCAATGCTGTCAGCCCCTGCCCCCCACAACATGGAGTCCCCAGGGCTGCATGGCCAGATCAGAACGTTTACTTTGAAGATCATGGTTAGGTCAAGAGTTCTGCTTATCACAGCCAGCTAGGCAGATGGCCCTTATTTCCCCCATCCCAGCCTGCCCCAGGCACAGACCTCAGTGAGGCGCACGGCGCTCTGCTGTGCTTTCATGTTCCCACGTCCAGCGTAGGCCTGGGGCAGCTCCAGGATGTTATGAGCCCCATCCTGCTCAGCCTCGCTCTCTGACAGGTTTACATCTCTACAAGTGGGGAAAGAATGAGGACCGTGAAGCATTATTGGGTTGCCTGCACCTCCACAGGACCCCAGCATCCTGGTTCCCAGACCCTCCACCTGCCTCTAGCTGCTCCCATCTTGTAGAGGTGCAGCCTTGTGAGGCACGCAGAGAGCAGAGGCTGTGGGAACTACCCAGGGCACAGGTGACAGCAGCTAGGCCTGACAGCAACTTGCTAGGTTTATTGCACCAGCAGGGACCCCATGGTCCCCCTCCCCCCAGGTGCACTCACTTTACTAGCAGTTCACTAATGTCCTCCAGTCTGCTCAAGTTGGGAAACCGCTCCTGCAGCAGCTTCTTCATGCCCTTGCTCACCCCCACAGGCACAACCTTCAGGCTGCTGCAAGGAGAGTGGTAGTGGGTCACTGCTGGGTCCCAGGCATAGTAGGGCCCTGCCTATAGGACACTGCAGCCTCCCACCCCCCACAATACCAAGTGGATGAGAAGGTGTCCGCTTCCCTCCTCCATCATGATATGAGACCAAGGCCATGTCCCATCCCCTCCACCTCAACTCCCACAACTGCAAGGCATCAGAGCGTTTACTGGACAAATCACAGATGCATCAGCAGACTATACTCTCATCACTGCCTCCAGCTGAGCAAAGTCCCCAGGCTTGAGATCATAGGGCAGCCCCAGCACCTACTAGTGTCGGACATCCAGGAGCTGTGTGTCGGTATTGTAGCTGACCAGCACACATCGCTTAATGGTGTTGAGGCTGACCTAGGGGCAGAGCCAGCTGTAAGCCACAGAAATGAGGACCCTGTGCCTCCCCCGGCCATGCTCCACACCCCTTGGCCCCAGCACTCACCTTGTGGACATTGATGGAGGGAAACATGTTCTGGAGCATGGTGGCCATGAGCTTGACGTGGATCTGTGGGAGCCCAAAGTTGTTGAGCACCAGCAGTGGGTGGTGGGTAAACTGCTGCTCGTGCATGCGATGCCGCTTCAGTGATGACACTACGTCCTTGATCAGTGAGTACTAAGAAGGGGAGTGGGGAGGCTCAGTAGTGCCAATAGGGGGAGCAGAGACTCCTGGACAGCTGCAAATGCCTGAGAGTCGCTGGGATAGTTCCCCTCCCGCCCAAGCCAAGAGAGGCCATAGTACCCACAACTCCTCACCCACCTGAGTGACTCTGAATGTCAGCGTCGGTCCCCCGGGGAGCCGGAAGAGCTTCTGCAAGAAAAGGAGACCCAGGCAAAAACAGCGAGAAAATACTATGCCCAGGCCCACTTGCTACAGGTCGCACAGGGCCCTGGGCATGTGGGTGACAGCTCCTGTCCTAAACGCACTGATGCATTTGGTTTGGAACCAGCATCAAGGAACATGCTCAGTAAGGCTGGGATCATCATTTGCACTGGGCAGCACACGGAGGAGGCACTGTCTGCCCGGAGGTGGGTCACATCTGCCCAACCTGATGCAGATGCCTTCCCCATGAGCTGAGAGCGTCCCAACTTGCAGCAGGGAGCTCTGCCCGGGACACAGCCCAGGATGGGGCCAGGCCAGGCCAGGCAGAGATCTCCCAGCCTGCCCCCCACTCACGAAGTTGATGCTGCTGGGAGACTTGCTGAAGACCAGGAAGTGTGTCACGCCCAGGGGCCCCGCCACGGCCACGAAGTCCTTCAGCGCATTCTTCTTGCGCACCTGCGGGGACGCCGAGTGAGACCCGAGGGACTCGGGCGCTGGCGCGCCCCGCCCGCTCGCCCGCCCCGGGCCCCGCGCACCTTGAGGGCCCGGGCTGTGTACGGCTCCATGGTGCGCCGCACGTCCAGCACGAGCTGCCGCAGGCTCCGGCCCACGCGGCCGCGGTGGAAGACGAAGGAGTGCGGGACGGCGGCGAAGTCCTCCTGTGCGCGCTGCCGCGCGGCCGCGCGCTCCGCCTTCTGGCTCCGGGTCTGGGGGCGCGGGGAGTCAGTCCCACGTGGGGCCGGGCCCCCCCCCCCCAGAGCCCTCTCCCCAGACCCCCCTCGAGGCCCCCCCCGTGTAGCCTTAGGGCCCACTGGCGATCTCAGCCCCTACCTTGCCGGCCCGTCCCATGCTGCCGCCGCACGCTATCCTCTGCCCCGCGCGGCACGCGGGCACTTCTGTCAGTGCGCCGGCTTTAGCGCTCCGGGAACTTCCGGTGGTGCTTTCGCCTTGGTGCTCCGGGAATTTCCCTAGAGGCTGCTGCGGCGAGGCCCGGGAGTAGGGGCGGGGCCTCGCGGTGGCTGTAGCGTCTAGCGCCTGCCGGGGCCGGATCCGGCGCGCCCGGCGGGTGCTGCGGGAGATCGCGCTGGCTCCGCGGCTCCCGCCCTGCCGCTGCCAGTGCACGCCCGACGGGTGGAGCTGGCGCAGGGTGCGGGGCTTTGTTGCCCTCTTGTTGCTGGGGGTAAGGTCCAGAGCTAGGCCTGGGCCCGGGCCTCTGGGTGCGTTCCCCCGCAATCGGTTGGCCTCAGTGTCTGCCCTGGCCTGGCACTGCCTTCTCTGGAGCAGGAGACACGACACAGCACAGCATGGCACAGCAAGGCTTTATTGGGCATCTTGGTGCAGGCGGGGCACGTCAGGGGTCCCCACCCCTGAGGCTCAGCAGCCTCGTAGGGTATGCGGGGACAGGGGGTCCAGCCACCCTAGGTGCTGCAGCCCACGGTTTTCATGTGGTTGGAGAAGTCATCCAAGGCTCCTGCCAGCGCCTGTTGTCCAACCTCCCCCTGCTGTGGCCAGCCCAGGATGTAGCTTTTCTTGCCCAGGACATAAGTGAAGCTGTAGTAGAGGGAGGTAGAAGAGGCTCAGCTGTGCTCTGCATGTGCCTGGAGACTTGACCCCCCTCCCCTGCCCTGGCGATGAACGGGCCACTCATGCATTTGTACCATAAGCATGTGCCAAGCGTGTGCAAGCCTGGCATGTGCTGGGACAGGGACCTCCTGGCATTACAAGACTGGAGCCCCTTCTCAAGTTCTTGGGGCCAAGTATGGGGGTGGCCCCTGCCCTGTTCTGGCTTGGATGTTGGTGCTTGTAGGAGTGAGAGGGGCACAGGCTCCCTGTGCAGCTCATATTCCCTCCCTGCCTCCAGCTCCCCCCACCCAAGGGGCTCCAAGATGAACCTGTCCTGTGTGAGCCACAGGTCTGAGTCCGATGTCATGACCAGGTACTGCTCCCCATCCTGTAGGCCCAGCACCTCCTTACAGGTCGCATGCAAGACAAAGCGCCGGGGCTGGCCACTCACGTCCATGTCGGTGCCTGGGAGAGGAACCCCCATGCCCACCACATGATGCAAGTTGGTACAGGAACTGGCACAACCAAGCGTGAAGCGTGTGGAGGCAAAGGGCTGTTCCCCATTGAGGGGCCTGGCTCAACCCGCCCCCCCCCCACACACACACACACTTCCCCAAGCCCTGCTGCCTGCCTGGGGAGTGCTTCTCCTTGCCCCTTGTGGCACAGCACCCCCTGGTGCTTCTCCAAGACATTGCAAACAGCCCTGCCTGCCAGGGAAGGGTGCACCCTGCTCTGCCCCCTACCCCCTGGGACTCTGGCAGCCCCGTCAGCCCCGCACACACCCATCTTGATGACATCCAGCACCCTCATGGTGTAGTACACATAGCTGTCCTTGGCTGTGTGCTGCTCCAGCTGTACCTTGTAGGCTGTAGGCAGGTATGTGGGGAGTTGGTATCACAGCTTGCCCCCCTACCCCTGCTCCAGGCCCCTGCAGCTCCCCCCTAGCAAGGAACATATGCAGCACAAGACCTTGCAGAGGCTGGCATCCCCACCACTCCCCACAGTATAGCTGGTGCCCCTACGCTCCCCCCAGCCAAGCCCAAGACATACCATTGTCAACCCTGGCGTAGCAGGCTGCCTCCATGAGGTCCTGTTGGCTGACTCCACCGCTAGAATGCAGCTGTGGGCAGTTCTCTAGGGATGGAAAAAAGGGGAAATGGGTCAGCATAGAAGGGCTAAGCCACTGCAACGCATGAGGGCCCATTTCGGGGCACTGGGCAAGCATTACCTTCAGCACACTTGCAGACCTCCTTCTGGCAGATCTTCTTCAGCTGCCCACTCTGTGCTGGCAGGTTGTAGAAGCGGCTGCAGCGTCGTGCTGAGGAGCACGAGGAAGGCAATGGCAAGGGTACTCCTTGCCTCTGCCCCTGCCCTGCAGCACCTGGTCCTGGGGTCTCTGTTCCCTGCCCCCCCTGCAGCCACAGTGACACCTGGGCTGTGTGTCCTGGGGCACTCAGTCCAGACCAGGTGGATTCCCACAGGTCTGGCTGAGTTTGGGGACTGGGGCAATACTGAATGCAGGTGCCTGGAGAAGGGCTGTTAGCTGCCCTGGGGGATGGTAGTCAGACCCCATTAGTGCCCCCAGCCCCTCCCACACCCCAGTTGCTCACAGGGTTCATAGTACTCATAGGCGGTGACAGCAGCCGGCTGCAGCAGCCCCACCTCCACGTGCTGATGGATGCGGAACCGGATTTCAACCTCTTCTTCACTGGACATCTGTAGAGATATGGACAGATATGCAGGGTGTTGAGCTCTGCTCCATGCCTCTGCTGCCTCTTTGGTTGCTTAAGATGGCACATGGCAGCAGGTCACAGGGCAGAGCCCCCCTCCTGTCCTGGCCTGTGCTGAGCAGAGCAGCAGGCAAGGGGGCCATGCTGGAGTGTGGTTGGAGCAGCACCTCAGGGCCCCGTTCACAGTGGCTGGGAGGGGAGACACTAGGGTGCCTGGGGCTGGCTCAGGGGTGCTGCCACTAGAGTGGGGGTGGGGGGACACCTCACCTCACTGAAGTAGAGGATGACAGAACTGTTGCTGAGCGTAGACTTGGTCTCATAGAGGAAGATGTATTGCTCCACCTCATTGGTAAGCTATGGGTGACAGCAGTCACAGAACCGGCCATGGTGCAGGGCAGCTCCCAGAACTGGGCAAGGCCCAAGAGCATCAGAGACCCCTCCCTCCCCTGCTAGGAGCTCCAGGTAAGTTAGACCCCACAACAAAAAACAAAGCCAGTCACTGTCTGGCAGGGACCTCTCATCTTGAGGCCAGTGCAGCAGCGGGTAAAGGGCCCTGCCAGCCCCACTTCCACCCACCCCCAACTGCCCTTCCCAGATGGCCTCAGCCCTCAGGTACCTTTTTGAGGTCGTCCAAGTCGGGGTAGAAGCCAGTGAGCATGGAGATGTCCACAATGGTCATTGTGGCACTTCGCGCCCCCTGCGCCCTGGGAATAGGCTGCCTCAGCTAATGGGCAGGGTCTTGGGCTGGGGAGGCCTCTCCACTTTGTGCCCCCTACAAAAGGTGGGGTAGGGGGCCCTCTGGCAGGGACACCAGGGCAGGGGGCAGGGGTTTCCACCAAGACAGGTGCTGGGACATCCACTACATCTCTGGGCAGTGAATACAGCCCCCTAACCCCAACCCCTCCACCAACTGGGCATGGTGTCCAGGCCTCAGAGGCTGGTGGGGAGAGGATGGGGGTGTTACCTGGCACGGATCCTGAGCCAGAAGGTGTCTATAAAGTTTCGCTTCTTCTTGTCTGTAAACCCCTGGGGTCAGTGTGGCTGCAGAAGGCAAAGGCATGGTGCCCGGTGGAGGGGACTGAGGGGCACTTGGGTCCTGGCCATACCTTTGGGGGTGTCCTGAACAGCCAAGTCCAGGTGGAAGGCCTGGCAGGTGCCTTCCCTCTCCATGGGCAGTGTGTAGTAAACCGTCAGCATCTGGGGGAGGCCATGGTACATGTCCAAGAGCTACCCCCCAGTCCCACACAAGGTAGGAGGACCCAGCAGTCCCGGATAACCCCTGCCCTAGAGCACGAGGTCCTTCCAGAGCTAGGTGAGAACTCCTGTGTCCTGGCTGCCTGCTCTGGGCTGGGAATAGCTTCGTCATCCTGCCCTGGGCCTCCCCCCTCCCCTGTTAGGAGCCCCCAGCCACTCTGCACTCACCGTCACCGTGCCAATGCCCATCCCACTGGCGCTGATTTGCAGGGTGTTCTGGGCCAAGAACTGCAAGGGAGGGGCTGGTGATGAGTGGGGGGGTGGCGGGGTGGGGATCCAACCCAACATCATTGGGTAGGAAAGGGGGCCACTGACCTTCTTGGTGCTGGTGTGGCCCAGGTAGACACTGGAGGCATCGATGGCCCAGTGCTCGGTCATGTGCTGCTTGGGAGCACTCACCTGCACCCTCAGCTCCATACTGGGCTGAGGGGGCAGCGCCAGCTGGTACCAAGCCAATGCCTGCATCCCCACTACTGTGGTCTGAGGGGTGGGAGAGACCATCACTGCAGCCTCTGGGCCCTGCTGCCTCCCGCTGCCCCTTGCTGGCCTGACTAGGGCCTAGTCCATCCTGCTCCAGCCCTGTTGCCCCCAGCAGGGCCTTGGTGTGGCAGAGGGGGCTCCAGGCACCCAGGAGCAGCTGAGATCCAGCCAGCACACTGCAAGTGTCCCTGAGCAGCCCTGGAGGGCAGAGGACTCTCACCTGGGTGCTCTCATATCCACCACCATAGGCGCGGGCCTGAACCAGCCAGCGGGCAATGCCGTGGGCCTCCTCCATCTGCCCCAGCTTCACCTTCAGCAGGAGGGCATAGGCAGTGGCCTCCACAGTTGTCAGGGAGTCAGAGTCCTGCTCATTTGTGGGCCAGTGTGTCCGGTCTGAGAGCCAGAGGCAGTCACACTTGGCCCATGGGCAGTCGCGCTCTCATGCCTATCTCTGACGTGTATGCATGGACCTGCGTGTGCCATCACACACGTGGCCCTTGTGCATGTTCGCACCCCCCTGCATGATTATACCTGGTCGTGTTCTCATGCATGCCAGCGCCTGCCTCTGGCATTCCTGCACGCTTGCTTGTTTACAGGTACAGCCCCTTGCATACGCTGCTGCCAGCACAGGCGCACCTGTCCTCTTGTGCATGTAGTTACACACACACACACGCTCCCGTGCCCTCCCATGCATTTGTGCACACTCTTGTGCACTTGCACACATTGTCCCTTGCACATGCATGTGCAGCACACACACTCACTGTGGGAAGCAAATAAGTTCAGGACGTCATTGGCCTTGGAGCTGTTTACCAAGGCCAGGGCGTAGGAGCTGATGGCAACACTGTAGGCCTGGGTCAGGCTGCCCAGGTGCTTTTCCAGGAAGTGCTGGGCTTGCTGCAGGCTGGAGGACAAACCCTTGAGCGGGGCAGAGGGGCAGTGTTGGGGTAGAGAGTGCAGCCGCCACAGGCATCCCGAGGAGCCAGACACCTGCCCCCCAGCACCCCAGACAGACGCTTGCTGGGAGCTGCCCAGCCCCACAGCACAGAGCAGGGGATCCTGCAGGTGCTCACATACATGCACATGCCCAGCACACATCAGCTCAGCCTCCTTGAGTGCGATGAGGACAAAGGCAGTGAGGGAAGTTCGCTGCTCAGAGCCCAAGTATCCGCCCTGCCAAAGAAGAGAAGGGTGGGATGTTGGAGCCAGCAGCCAAGACCTGAGGGGGACCCCCACCCAGGCACCACTTGCTGCTGGTAGGAGCAGCGATGGGCAGGGATCAGGTCTCTGCTGGGGACTGGGTGGTGTGGATGGCCCCCCCAGCCATGGATAGGAGGTGTAAGCCCAGAGGAGGGGTGTTAACTCTGCAACCTAATGAAGGCAGCAAGTGCTGTGTTATGGTTTGGCATAGTGTGGCCAAAGAGAGTGTAATGGGACTATATTAATTTAACTGTCAAAGTATATTTTGATCTGTCATGTGAACCACAGTGGTTGCTTGACAGGTTGTTAGAGGTAGTTATATATTTGTATAGAGAAAGAGAAAAAAAAATATATTTTTGCAAACAAACAGAAAAAAGTTTGTCCCTGTGGCATCCTGCCTGCATGGTCTCCTGGTCGGGGAGGGGGTCATTTCCCACCCACTGCTAGCTGTGTCCCCATCCAGTGGGCCCTGGATACCTGCATTGCTGGGGTGTAGATGGGGGCATTCTCAAAGAAGTGGCCTTCAGAGCCCTGCTTATTGTGGATGAGCCAGGCAGCGCTGGAGCACAGGGCCTGGAGGTCAATGGTGTTCACCAGCGGGTGGGCCATGGTGAACACCTTGAGGACGTAGGCAGTGAGCCTGCCAGGATGGAGAGTAGTGTGAGGAGCAGGGCAGCACTGTCTGCCCCCTGACCTGGGACTGCTATTGTGCCTACCAGGTACTGCCAGTGCTGCCTCTGTAGGGGAAGTAGGAGCCATCCGACTGGCGGTACTGCATTTGCCTGGCATAACCTGTGGGAGCCCAAGGAAGCCCTGGTCAAGGGCTAGCTGGGGGCACAGGAGCAGGGCCATCCCCCACCACCATCATCATTGCACACCATATTGGATGTTCTGGATGGCACGGTCCCGGTGATCCACCCCGATACGGTGCCACTGCTTCATGGCATCCAGGTAGTGGGTGAGGAGGATGTTGGGCGTCACTCTGAAGATGTTCTGCTCCACACAGCCGTTGGGCAGCACCACCAGCTGCTGCAGCACATCACCCCCCAGCTCCAGCCCCCCTACCAGTGTCTCCCCAAGGAGGTTGCCTGTGGGGAGAAGCAGACAGCACTGGGCATGGCCCCCATACCCCTGCCCCAGCCTCTTCCCCTTCCCCTGTCTCAAGCTGGCCGTGGGTGGGTCTCTCTGCACCAGCCACTGTTGCTTGTGTTGGCATTGAACCCACTGGGTCAGCACTAGCCAGGTCCAGCCACACTTGGGAGGACACAGTCCAGGCTCAGGCATGCGTGGGGACTAATGTAAGAGGCCTCAAGGGCGGGGGATAAGAGCAGCACCAGCATGAGAGCCCGGGGGTGTGTTTGCCTGGTGACCTACATGTTTACACGTGAGTGTGTGCAAACAGGCCTACATGTGCACTGAGCTGCAGTGTTTCTGTGTGTGTGCGCAAGGATGTGCATGCAGGGGGACTGGCCTGGTGGCCACATGGTATTCAATGCGTCCACCTGGAGCTGAGCCTGCAACAGCTATTCCTCCACCGTCTGCACGCACCTTGCACACTGAGGAAGACCTCAGCCTCTGTGTCGGGCACCAAGTTGTCTAGGTGGCGGCCTTGGATGAGCTCCACCTGGGGTTTCCCTGCCAAGAGATGCTAGTTGCTACCTCCAGCGGGGCAGGGAGACCCCCACTGCTGGCTTCCCCTACCCCACTTCCCCCAGAGACCCCCGCTGCTGGCTTCCCCTGGTACACTCCCAGGGGGGCCCTACCAGGAGCCAGGCACCTGCTTCCCAGGCCAGGGACCAGCTACAAAGGGCTCCAAGGCCAGGCTGAGCTAAGGGAGTGGGAGGGGGAGGCGGAGGGGGTTTTCCTGGGGCTGGTTCTAGACTATGGGGCCTGCAAGAGCTCCTGGTTGCCCAGGGTGTGGCAAAGCAGGGCCTGGCACCGTTAGATGGACAGACAGAGCGAGCAGATCAATGGAGGGAGTAAGCACCAACCTCTCGGGTCCAGAATGATGCTGCGCTGGAGTCGCTGCTGTTCTCCCCCTGGCTGCAGGTTGGATACAGGAGCAGAAGGCAGAGGTCAGGACCCAGGGGCAGAATTTGCGGGGGCTGGGGCAGGGGCTGGGGGCAGGCACCTGCACAGTGAAGATCTTCCTCACAGAGTCATAGAGGCCATGGGTCAACACAGATGCCTGCACCTCGACCATGACACTGCCCAGTGTCAGTGGTACCACCACAAAGCGCACAGCTCGGACAGCACCTTGCGGCACCCACACTAGCTGTCGGGCTGACTTCTCGGGTTGTGCCGCACTGCACAGCCCCTCCTGGAACGGGAACTCCACGCGTACCTGCAGGGCCCAGGCCAGCCATGTCAGCCAGGCCATAAGGTAGCCAGGCTGGTGTCCTCCACCAAGCTCTGTGCCCTCCTGGCCATGAGCTCACCCGCACTTTCTCAGTCAGGTAGTTGTAGAGTACAGCTCGCAGCTCCAACTGTTCATTGCGGATGGCAGCTGGAGGTAGCCGCAGGTCCACGAAGAACGGCAACTTTACCAGCACCGTGTAGGGTGCTGAGACGCAAATCCCTGCCAGGATGAGCAGCAGAGCAGGGACCACAAGCACCAGGATGCATGAGTGCCAGCTTTACAGTGCTCCCCACCCCAGCCCTGCCAGTGCCCCTCACTCCAACCCTGAAGCTCCCTGCCCACCCCCACAACCTCCTCCCACCAGCCCTGCTGGTGTCTCTCACTCCTGAGCTGCAGCCCCTTAAGGTCCCAGTACCTCTGTCTTTCCGCATGCTGACAGCCAGGATGTGCCAGGTGGTGATGGAGTGAGGCAATTTGGTCTTGATCTGGTGCTTCACAATGCTGATGGGGCAGGGCGGGGTCATGAGCCAAGTCCATCCAGGCCCTGTGTGGGGCTGCACCAGGGGCTGGTCTCAAAGACACGCCCCCACCAAATCCAGGCTTCCAGGGGTGCCCCCAGCCCTTCCCCCCCCAGCTCTTACCCAGAGCTGTCAGTGTTGTCTGGCAGGACCTCCTGCACCCAGAGCCAGCTCTCGGGGAAGAAGCTGCGCACCATCATATTCATCTCAGAGTAATCGTCCTCCTCGTCCTCATAGTCAGCAGCTGGGGGTAGAGCAGAGCTGGTGGCAGAGGCCCTGTCCTGCTCCCTGGCTGGCATAGCTCCCTACTCCCTGCTGACTGGGATTCCTACAAGCCCTGCCCGCTGTCCCCCACCCCCCGTCACGCCAAGTGTGCCCATTACATTTCCCAAGCAACAGCTGGGCCCTCTCCTCCTGGCTCAGGTCCTGGCTGAGGCGGCAGCAGTCAAGGAAGGCAGCGCGACAAGAAGGGCCTTGGTGCACACGGTGCACACGCTTCTCACACGTGTGTCCCATGGGGCTCTCCTGCATCCCAGCCATGCAGCACTGCCGCTCCAGTGGCGTCTCATACCCCTCCACTGCAGGGGGGCAGCAGTGTCAGGTCGAGGCACCCAGGCATGTAAGTGCCAGCCCCCGCCCATGTTCCAGGAGGGGCATGGGGAGCAGCTGGGCCAGGCCAGGGTTGTCCTAGTCAAGCGCCAGCATGGGCTGGAGCATGAGCCAACCTTCAGCACTGGATGGTCCCTGCCCCCAGCTGGCCCCAGGTCCTGGGGGGCCAGGGTGGGGCTTTGCAGCCTCTGCGCCTACTCCTCACCTTTGGTCTTCCTTTCTAGCTTCTTCAAGGATCGGCGACGGCGATGGCTCTGCTGGGGACACAGCAGCTCTGCCAGGGGAGAGGCAGTGGTGAGGGGATAGGGCAACACAGCCGCTGCCCCCATCCCCCTGGCCTCGCTGGGACCCCAAGTTGAGCACCAGGATCTGAACCCACTGCAGGTCAGACCAAATTGAACCAGATTCCTGGGTTCCACTAGGGTCCCCTGGGGACAGGATCAGCCCCCCCATCCCCATCTCAGCCAGTGCTACCCATGCATCCTGCCTCCACAGATCGTACCAGTCCTGGCCACAGTTCTGATGTCAATGTTGGTGACCATGTCCAGGCCAGCATCCGTGAACACCCCCACATGGTTCTGGCCACTGCCCGCACTGCAGGCGATGTCATATCGCTCCACCATGTCCCAGATCTGGGGATGTGGGACATGCATGGGCTTGGACATGGATGCATGCTGAGGAAAATACTCAGGTATCTGGGGGGGAGGGAGGAGGGGGATCACCTTCTTCTGTGTCAGCTTGTTCTTCTTGCCCAGGGTCAATAGAGCCTGGTCCACAGCCACCAGCCCCACCAGGGCCCTGGCATCACCCATCACCGTCAGCCTCAGCTCATCATCCGGGCGGAATGAGCGCAGCATATCCATCTGGTTTGTGGGGCCCACGCGGAGCTGGAGGGAATGCAGGGTGAAACCGAGCCCCCTGATGCCCCCCAAGGCCTCCCCCATGGTACTCACAGTGCCCATGCAGCTGTCCTTGATCCCCAGCCACACAGCATCGGCCACAATCTCTCCACTTGCCAAGTAATAGAAGGCCACAACACGGAAGGATGGCAGCATCGATGGCTCCACCTGCAGCCCCCACCCTGTGACAGTGCTGCCCTGGATGCACGGCTGCACCCAGGCACCCACGATTTGCCCCTTGCTCAGCACCTGGGGGAGGTGGAAGAGAGGGGAGGGTAGAAGGGCAGAGAGTTAACAGATCTGCCTGTTGAGGGAGGAAGCGATAGATAGATAGATAGATAGATAGATAGATAGATAGATAGATAGATAGATAGATAGAT
>JAGPOW010000199.1:0-15123 GCA_030014935.1 Caiman crocodilus
AATCAGGTTGGTCTGACAGGACCTGCCCCTGATGAAACCATGCTGGTTGCCCTTGAACATCATCCCTGCTGCTGGCCCTTCACAGATGTGCTCCTTGATGATCTTCTCAGAGAGTTTCCCCAGGATTGAAGTAAAACTAATGGGCCTATAGTTGCTCAGGTCCTCCCTCCTCCCTTTGTTGAAGATGGGGACCACATTGGTTTTCTTCCAGTCATCCGGCACCTGGCCAGAGCACCATGAGTATTCATAAAGCTATGCCAGAGGCCCCGCAATAACCCCTACCAATTCCCTCAACACCCTGGGGTGGAGAGCATCTGGACCTGATGCTGATCTGAACATGTCCAGCCCCTGCAGAAGCACTCTAACCCAGTTCTCCCTGACCTTGGGCCTAGCAGTGTTTCTCCCGAGTACTAAGGAAAGTAGCTAGTCTAGCTTAAGGCCATGATCCCCAGACACCCCAGGCTGCTAACAAGCCTCAGAAATGCATTGTGGAGATGTTCAGTCTGGTATCAGATGCTGCTCTCAGGGCTGCATGAGATCATGGGACAGCAGTCTCACCAGTGCACTTCAGCTTCTGGAGCATGTTGGCTCACCCAGGTGGAGGGCTCAGCATCATCTCCTCCTGGACCCACCAGTGCTGTGCACCAGAGCAGCCCTCAGAGAGCCACCTCCTTCCTTTATGCTGATTCTGCCTCTGATCTCTTTGGTCTGTTGGAACCAAAAGCATCCAGGTCCAGTCCTAACATACACTGCACGTGGGTTTCCCACAGCAGGGTCTGAGGGGATGGGGCTGACGGCTGGGCTGGAAACCCTGAGAGTCTGGCTCTGACCTTCACTGATCAGGGAACTTTAGCCCGGCACATGGACACGCCCATCCCTTACCCGCAGCATTTGGCAGGAAGAGCTTGTTCTCTTAAGGAAACACAAGTGCCAAGGTCCAGTCGCACTCACAGCACATCACAGCAGAGGCAACATCAGCATTTGGCCTGTTCCACCAGGGCAGGGACTAACCTGGAGTTTCTCTCCCCCATGCAGGAGGTGCCTGGCTGCTGAGCAGAGCTGAGGAGCAGAGTCCTGAAGAAGGGCCAGGAAACCTGAAGCCAGTCCGGACTTCCCCAGGGCACTTGGGTGAAATAGAGCCCCTGAAATCTAAGGAGGACCCATGGCCCCAGAGCCAGGGAAGGCCCCAAAAGCAGAAGGAAGATATACCAGCAAAGCAGGCATGATCTCCCCTGGAGCATGAGAGTGGAGAAGGGACAGCACTCAGAGACAGCCCTGGGCACAGGGAAGGATTTGTGGCATTGAAAAGCAATGAGGGAAAGTTCCACTGTGCAGAGACCCTGCATCCAAGCCGAGCCAGCGGGAAGGGCCTCGAAGGGAAGCAGAAGCTCCCCACCAAGCCCAGAGGCAGAACCTACCCCTGCCCTGAGTGCCAGAAAACTTTCAGCTGCCACTCACTCCTGGCTCTGCACAAGAGAAGCCATGCTGGGGAGAAGCCCCACCTGTGCGCCAAGTGCGGGAAGGGCTTCACCTGCCTCTTGACCCTGGCTGCTCACTGCAAAATCCATTGTGGAGAGCTGCACTCCCGCTGCACCAGATCTGGGAAAAGCTTTGCATGCCCTTGGATCTAGGCAAACACCAATCTGGGCACAGCAGGAAGCATCACTATCACTGTGTCACATGTGGTGAGGCCTTCACCCATTTCTGCTCCCTGGCTCAGCATTTCACACAGGGGAGAAGGGACATCAGTGCTCAGAGTGTGGGAAGAGCTTTAACAACTCCTACAGCCTTGCTAATCATCAGCACATCCATAGTTTCATAGCTGGTAGGGTCGGAAGGGACCTAAGCAGATCATCAAGTCTGACCCCCCTGCCATGGGCAGGAAAGGATGCTGAGGTCAAACAACCCTGGCAAGGTGATTATCTAGCCTACTTTTGAAGACCCCCAGGGTAGGAGCAAACACCACTTCCCTTGGAAGTTGGTTTCAGACCCTGACTGCCCTGACTGTGAAGTAGTGCTTTCAGATGTCTAGCCTGAATCTACTCTAAGTCAGCTAGTGGTGTTATTCCCAGTAACTCCTGGTAATGCTTGGGGGAACAGGGACTCTCCTGTTCCCCACTGGTCCTCCCTGGTAAGTTTATAGACAGCAACCAGATCCCCTCTCAGCCTTCTCTTGTGGAGGCTGAACAGGTTGAGGTCCTGTAGCCTCTCCTCGTAAGGCCCACACAGGGGAAAAAACCACATCAGTGCTCTGAGTGTGGGAAGAGGTTCACCCTATACTCCAGCCTGGCCAGACACCAGCACATCCACAGCCAGAAGAACCCATCTTTCTACAAGCAGCTCAGGGAGGGGTTGGGGATGCCTACCTGCTTTGCCCCTCCCAGTGACTGCCTTCAGGCAAGCAGCCTCCTGCTGCTGGATTGCAGAAAGAGTTCATGCAGCCTTTGACCCTTGTTAAACACTGCAGAACCAAAAGGACCGAGTGGCTGGTCCCCAAGGTTTGATTAGGGGGACTGGCTAAGAGGAAACACCTTGGGCAGAGGCCAGCTTATATGTGGGGACATGTGAGGAGACCATCTATGTGTTGGCCTTGTAGCCTGTGTCTTCAGCAATGTTCTCTAAAAGCAGCCTGTGCCCCCACAAGAGAAGAAATGCCTTCCCAATAGTGTGCCCTCTGCAAGAAAGCGGGTTCCGGCTGCTGCCAGGGCCCATCCTTGGCCATCACTTGTGCCCATCAGGTTCTGCAAAGAGCTGCTGCTGCTGCTACCACCTTCTGAACCCAGCTCAGTAAGTTTGCCTTTTCAGCCTTTCTCCAGCCCTGGGTGCCTGCTGATCCCCTGCCCTCTTGCCCCTCATGGCACTCTGTAATACAGTCTCTGCTCAGAAAACCCCAGCACTGAACATGATATGCCTGTGGCTGGGCCCTAGGTCCTCTCCAGAGCTGTGAGACGGGAACTGACCAGGGCCCAGAACCTCTTTGAGGGCAGTTCTCCGTGATTTCCCAGCCCCTTCTCTTTCCCAAGTATTCACCATGGTCCAAGGGTTGTTGCAAACCCCTGGCCTCAGGAGTTGGTCCCACTCAAGACCTCACACCCATGTACTGATGTGTAGCAAGGTGCCTGCCCTTTGGAAGGAGCCTGTGGCCTGGGGCAATAGAGTGCCTTTTCCAGGGGAAATGCAGGCATTGGGAAGGAGGGGTAGCCTGTGGCAGGTTCTGACTATTCTGTAGAGTGTATGAGGACATTTTCTGGGTGAAACGCAGCATGTTGTCATGTCTGGGGAATGTCCCCTGATTGCTAGTATCCCAATACACAGTGTCTTGTGTGGAGGAACTTGCTTTAGCTTTTCTTGTATTTCTGCAGATAAAATGCAAGCCACCAGAGACATACCAGGTATAATGCCCTGGGATCCTTCTCCCACTCTCCTAGCACTAACCCCTGCTGTCCTGCCAAACAGTCTTGTGATGGGACCCTTGGGGTACTGAGCCAGCTGGAAGTCCAGCCACTAAATGGGGTAATCTGGGTGTAGCTGTGCCTGTTCTGCTCAGGGTCATTCCAGGCTTCTGGGCTTTGCTGGCTGCCACATGGAGCTGGGTGGGAATCCCACCTCCCAGCCCTTTCTGCTACATGCATCAAGGGGTGTCTTGTTTTTAAGCCTTCCTCTGAGGTTTGGGGTCTGTGGGCACTGGGCTGTGCTGAGCCTTTCTGGATCAGTGGGACAGACCTCTGCATAAGAATAGTAGCACACACACATATACATTTGTGTATTCACATATATACTCATGCGCAGATATACATATGAATTTATGTACATGTCAACATACATACATATATATATATATATATATATATATATACACACACACACACATACACACATACACACACAGGTGGACCTAAGTATAGACTCGTACATGTGCATATGTGCCCATATGTATATAAAATACATACACTGGCTCTGGACATGCATATATGTAGCCACACATGTACATATGCATATATACATATACATATAGGTACATGCATATGGATACATAGATATACCTACACCCATTTGCCTAATATATATGTATATACACTCACACACACATGCACACACACGCACACATAAATGTACACATACATATGCAGATATGTATATGCACATAAAAGAATACATACATACAGATATAATACACCTAGGTACATGCATATAATCATACACAACAATACATAGAAGTATATACACATTTATACATAAACACAAAGACACATGCATATACATGTATAAGTACATAGTATAGATACACATGTGCAAGCACACGCCCACATGCATACATATATATGCATATAGACATGCACATGTAACACCCCACTGCAGGGTGCCTTCCACTGCCAGTGGTAATTTGTGGAACTCTGGGACACTTTTGGTTCCTTTAGGTGAATGAGGAATCTCAGGATCCCAGTATGGGAATACCTCCTGTAACAGCACTCTGACAGAGAAGGTAACTATTTACAATATTTTTTATGTACAACATATACGTATAGATATAAAAATATATATTAACTTATATTTGGGTATTCATATACATACATATATTTATACTCGTACACATATATTGCTGTCTATACTAAGGTTTAACTCATTGCTCAACTGAGTTATGAAATAATACTAATGAACTCAAGGCATGACATGTATATAACTTGGTAACAACATATTTATGTTTATAGGTAGATGATCACTCCTCCCCCCCGGGTAGGTCTGATGTAGACACCCAAAACAGCAGTCTTTTGGTTGACTCTCGTGGTCTTGATGCCACCTGAGTTAGGTGTGGGTGTGATGGGAGCTCCTTCCATGGCCCTGGGGGCTCTATCCCTGCTGATGGCTGGTGCCCATGCTTGGCCTCCTGCAATACAGAAACAGCCTCCTCCCCACAACACCCCTCTCTGCCCTTGGGGCTGGTGGATCTATGGTCCTGGTTTCTCACTGCCTCAGGGCCCCCCATGTGAGGGTCCACTACAAGAGGGAAGGTCAATGCCCACTCCCAGCCCCACTTTAATCAGAGCCAGAGCACGCCTCTGGGCTCCACTGCTCCCCAGCACAATCCCTGCAGTCTCCACGACAGCTCACCTCTCTCTCTTGTGGGTTACTCACCTTCCCCTCTTGGAAGGGAGAGAGCTCTGACAAGTGGTGGAGAATGCGGGCATTTAGAGACACCTCCTAGGGGGCAACCTGGCCAGTTGCATCTGGGGAGCTGCGCACATGTTCACATGCTGGGGAAAAACCACAAGTCTTTCCAAACTTAGTAGGAGGGTGCACCCATGAATGTCCTCCAGGGCAAAGGACTTCAGGTCCCATGCTGCGGTTGAAGGAGTTTTTGCCCAGTGGCAGCTGGGAAGGAAGCCGGGAAAAACTGTGTTATTGAAAGGAGCCATATCCTTATTATTGGAGGTGGTGGGAGCTTTGCTGCCTCCAGAGGAATTGACTCCGGCGTCAGGGGGAGAACAGGTGGCAGTGGCCAATCTAGTTGGCAGTGAGGAAGGCCAACCTGCTTCTCCCGCTTCAGCAATGGAGGAGGAGAGTAAACCCCCTCCTGCCGAGTTAGAGGTAAATGCAGTTATGAAGCCTAGGTATCAAGTTAAGCAAAAGGGCTAGCGGTTCACCCTACAGGACTGGGAGGTGATCCCATGGAAGCCCGCAGAGTTCCAGGTTGAGCTGGCAGCCTGGGTAAAGGATCCAAAAAAGACCTGGGCCTCCTGGGCCAATTGGGTAATGGCCCAGGGATCAGATAAATATTTCACTCCCTAGAGACGATAACCGTGGTAACCAGGGGAATGGTATAAGTCAGCACAGGCCAGTCAGAAGATAGACCCAAATGTCTTGGGGTATTATGCTTACCAATTAATGGGCATGGCGCTAGGGACCTTGGAAGCTTGGGAATTGACCAAAGACGGGCACGCTAGAGAGCCGAAATGGATAGATTGGCTGGGGGCAGTATGGCAGCTGAGCAGGCATGCATTTATCGAGATGGTCTTGGGAGGGACCTTGGACACGGACACCCTGCAGGTTGTAGTCACTGGGACTGCCCGGCAAAGCACCCTTAGTAAGGGATCTTGTCCCTTACAGGATATTGTGCTGCAACACTATGCTGCCTAGATGAATTGTCCCCCAGCAGGAATTATAAAAGGACTGCAGACCCTGATTAATTTGACAGGGGAGCACCCAAAATTGAAACAAGTGGGAGTGGTACGGGGGGTGTAACTGATTCAAAGAAAAAGATCCCCTTCCACCAACTCTGGAAGGAGCTGAGGGAGAAAGGGATCCCCATAGAGCAGATTGATGGAAAGCCCATAAGTGAGTTGTATTGGTTGTGGAAAGATGACAGAATTGGGGAGGTGACTAAAGATCACCATGCGGTCGCAGTTGTTCCCTTAGCACCTCCAGAAGAGGAACCGGAGACCACAGTGGGGCTCTATCTTGATCTGAAAAATATGCATATAGATTGGGGGTGGCAGGAAGGGGAAGCAAGGGGCACCCCCCTCCTCTCTTCCAGCAGGACAAATTCCTGGAGACTGTAGGGTGTACCTTTTTGCCCATATTAGTATTGAAGGAGGTGAGGTGGAAGGGTGGTTTCTAATGACTAAGGGGTTGGAGGCTACGATATTCCAAAGGAAAAGCCCCCTGAATGAACGTCCAGTGGTGCTCAAAGGGGTGGAGGGAGGAGCAGTCAAAGGATGAGAAATAAAAGGCATGGTAACATTAGGGGAGCAGGAGGTGTCCACAGTAGTGACCACTACCTGACTCCTGTTGTGGATATTGAGAACCAATATTTTGAGCCACTGCATTATAGATGGGCCCCACAGGAGGGTGATGGCCCTAGATAAGGAAGTCCCCTTGCCTAGGGATGGTCCATGGGTCTGTTCAGAGTAGGATATGGGATGTACCAAAGAAGAGATACAGATTGAATTTGAAAAAGGAGTAAGACCATGTTTCATATGTCCCTACCCTTTGATGCCTGAGGCTAAAGAGGGTGTAAGTGAAATGATTCAGGGATTGCTGTGGGCCGGGCTTGTAGAACCCACCATTTCCCAATAGGACTCCCCTTTATGGCCCATGCGGAAGGCTAGTGGAAAGTGGAGAATGGTAATAGATTATCAAGAAGTAAATAAAACGACAACAAATTGGGCCTGTGGGCAGCACTCTTCATGAAATGTGGGATGTGGCTGAAAGAGCAGGCATTTTCCATTTTACCGTAATCAACATCTCAAACTGTTTCTGGGCAATTCCACTGTGGGAAAGTGACCAAGACATGTTTGCTTTTATGTTCAGAGGAAAACAGTACCGGCCACTGCGCCTGTCCCAGGGCAGGTGCAAGTCGCTGATACTAGCACACCAACAAGTGCATAAGGCACTTGACTCCCTCTGGTGCATGTTCAAAGTTATGTGGATGACATTTTAATTTGGGCAAACACCCCTGGGGGATGTGCTGATATCTCCCACCAGGTATTACAGGCTCTAGGGATGGCAGGGTTTCAGGTGGATAAAAGGAAGGTTCAATGAGTGCAGCGCTCAGTAAGGTACCTGGATATGCAATTGGATGCCCAAGGCTTGGAAATCCTAGAACAAACTAAAGAAGCACTAGCCCAATTTCCCCTACCCCACACTTGGAAAGAACTGCAGTCCCAGGTGAGATTGATGGGCTGGAGCCAGGCAGCGGCACCTGACTTTGCAAGCCAGGTAAATGGTGAGCCTCCTCCTAAAGACCCCCAGGGTAGGAACCATCACCACTTCCCTTGGAAGTTGGTTCCAGATCGTAGCTACGCTGACAGTGAAGTAGTGCCTCCTAATGTCTAGCCTGAACCTACTCTAGGGTCAACTTGTGGCCATTATTCCTAGTTATTCCTGATAGTGTTTAGGGGAACAAAGTCTCTCCCATTCTCAGCTGGTCCCTCTGGTAAGTTTATAGTCAGCCACCAGATCCCCCTCAGCCTTCTCTTGTGGAGGCTGAACAGGTTCAGGTCCCCTAGCCTCTCCTCGTAGGGTCTGCCCTGCTGCCCCCAGACCATGCGAGTGGCCCTCCTTTGCACCTTCTCCATGTTGTCCACATCCCTCCTGAAGAGCGGTGCCCAGGACTGGATGCAATACTCCAACTGTGGCCTGACCAGTGTCACATAGAGGAGGAGGATCACCTCCTTGGACCTGCTCATGATGCATCTGTGGATGCATGACAAGGTGCAGTTAGCCCTACTGACCGTGTCCTCCCATTGTCAGCCCATGTTCATCCTGGAGTCATTAATGACTCCAAGATCTCTTTCTGCCACCATGCTTTTGAGAAGGGAGTTCCCCAGCCTGTAGGTACACTGCTGGTTTCTACTGCCTAAGTGCAGCACGCTGCACTTGTCAGTATTGAATCCCATCCTATTTTCATCTGCCCACCCCTGTAACCTGTCCAGGTCCTGCTGTAATCTATCCTTCCCTTCTAGTGTGCCCACCTTACCCCAAATCTTGGTGTCGTCTATGAATTTAAACAGGCTCTCTTCACCCCATCATTCAAGTTGCTAATACAGAAATTGAATAGTGTGGGCCCAAGGACTGAGCCCTGGGGAACCCCACTGCCCACCTCCATCCAGGTCGAATATGACCTGTCCACCATCACTCTCTGAGTACGACCCTTCAGCCAATTTGCAATCTATCTGACTGTGTAGGCATCGGTGCCACAGTCGCCTAGCTTTTTAATGAGAATAGGGTGGGAGACAATGTCAAAGGCCTTGCTGAATTCCAGAAAGACTACATCCACCATAACACCTGCATCCAATGTTTTGTGACCTGATTGTAGAAGGCAATTAGGTTGGTCTGACAGGACCAGCCCCTAATGAAACCGTGCTGGTTGTCCGTGAGCATCATCCCCACTTCTGGCCCTTCACAGATGTGCTCCTTGATGATCTCAAAGAACTTCCCCAGGATTGAAGACTAATGGGCCTATAGTTGCCCAGGTCTTCCCTCTTCCCTTTTTTAAAGATGGGGACCACATTGGCCCTCTTCAAGACATCTGGCACCTGGACAGAGCACCGTGAGTGCTTGTAAAGCCATGCCAGGGGCTCTGCAATAACGCCTGCCAATTCCCTCAGCACCCTGGAGGGTGGAGAGCATCTGGACCTACTGATTTGAACATGTCCAGTCCCTCCAGAAGTTCTGTAACTCGGTCCTCCCTGATCCTAGGCTTGGCAGAGTTTCTCCCACATCTGTCCTGAATCTTGGTAGAGGAGTCCTGGTCCCTGCACAAGAAAACAGAGGTGAAGAAATTATGAAAGAAGTTTGCTTTCTCCTCTGGTGCGACCACCAGATTGCCAAGCATATCTGTCAGGGGCCCCACATTACCCAGGGCCTTCTTCATTCTCCCTATGTATTTAAAAAAGGACTTTTTGTTATTCTTGATCCTTGATGCTATCCCTAGTTCTGCATCTGCCTTAGCTTTCTTAACAGGCCCCCTACAGACCCAAGCGGTGTAGGAATACTCCTCTTTTGTGACAGCCCCTCCCTTCCACTGGATGTATGACTCCTGGGCAGTATGGGCTTGGTACTGCCTCTTCTTGGGAGAATATGGGAGAGGTGAAATACAAGGGAGCACCCAATTAGCAGAATTGAAGGCTGTAGCAGAAGCAATTGCTTATGGGATTGATAAGGGTTGAACGGAAATAAGAGTGTATACAGATAGTTGAGTATGTGCTAAAGGGGCCACAAAATTGAGCCCTTATTGGAAAAAGGCTGGATGGCACTTGAAAGGCAAACCTGTTTGGGGAATGGGAATCTGGCAACATATTTGGGAGATGAGTGGCCAAATTAGGGTGGCCATCCGACATGTGGCTGGTCACCAAGGGGATGGGTTTCCGGAAACGATTGTGAATGCGAAGGCAGACTTCCTGACATGCCCTTCCCACATCAACTCTTTAAAGACAGCACAGGCAGCCCATGCATTTGCCCATGAAGGGGGAAAAGGGATGTGGAGAAGACTCTGACAGGAGGGCTACAGAGGCAGAGGTGTGGCAGGCCCTGGAAGAATATCTGGCTTGCAGCACTCACTGACAACCCCCAGACCCAGGGAGGGGGCAGGTAGGTATTCAAGCCCTAGAGCCAGGAAAGGAGTGGCAAATGGATTTCATAGGGCCCTTAAAGGCAAGTGAAGGGAAAAGATATACATTAGTAGCTCTGGATGTAGCCATAGGCTGACCAGGAGTCTGGCCTACTACGGAGGCCATCAGGGAAACAGTGGTTTGAGCCTTGAAGGAAATAGAGGCCCATTTTGGGAAACCAGGTCATTTAAAGACTGATAACGGGTCCCATTTAAAAAATGTGGTAGTGGGACGATGGCATGAGAACGCAAGGGTAGAACATCAGTTCGGCATTCCTTATCCTCCGCAAGGCTAGGGAAGGGTTGAGCATTTGAACCAGGAGTTAAAAAGGAAACTGGAAGTAGTGCAAGAGGTTTTTGGAAAGGGATGGATCCAGCAAATTCCTTGGCTATTAAGGGCCTTGTGAACGAGGGGGAGAGTGGGGAACTAGCTCTTTCGCCCAGATGATGGGCCAACCCCGGCATTTCCGGTGGGAGGAAGTGGAATTGGGTCTGGAACAAGGGGATAAGAACCAATCCCTCCGACCCCCTTTAGGAGCGAAAATAAAATTTACTTCCTGAGCAGGTCAGAGAAAAGAACAAGAGGTTTTGGTCTTGGCTTGGGGGCAGGGTAACACGGTGTTGGTAGAGACCCCCACAAGTAAATATTGAGTCCCCGCTAATCAAACAGCTGTTTTCCAGGAAACACCATGAAAGCCTGGGTGGTGCTGCTGATGGGGCTAAATTGGACTTGGGGTGCACTTTGCTACCCTGACTGGTGGAAATCAACCTCCCGTGTGCTGCCTCTTAAGGCTATGTAGCCCAACGCTTCTTGCCCCCCATATGGCTCACTAAGAGTATGTATCTGAAGCGCTTCTGTTGTTGGCTACAAATGTCCAACTCAGGATCCTTAAAATTCTAGTTTATTAGGCGGATTGAACACTGTCATCATAAATCTTGGGGCTGGTCCCACCCCCCACACACATGCACACATGCACACACATACGCATACACAGTAGCAGGCTACAGAGTCAGGTATACCTATCCTACAAGTGCTGGAGTCTGTCATTGAGGCTTCTTTCAGCGTGGTGTTATCCTCCAGCAGGGGTTGCCAGCTGGTCCTTCTGGCTGGACAGGTCTGGTCGAGTTTGAGATTAAGAGGGCGCCACTGAGGGTCACTTTTCACTGCCTTTTATCTGTCCTTGGCCGACTTTGGGGACTCCTCAGTTTTCAGGTTTGCCCAATCCAGGGGTCATTGACCCTCATGGGACTTCCGTCCCCCTCGGTGGCTAGTGCACGGCATCTGTCAGCCCCAGGGGTCGTCCGCATGTCCGTGCAGGTTTGGGAGTCCATTGATGAATTTCGAATAGGGCTCTGGGAGTGGTCGATCTGGAGATATTCAGCCCAAAAGTTGGTCCCTGGTGTTGATTAACTCAGGCCAGGGCTTCTAGCCCTTGATCAGTGACAGATTTCCCGGTTGTTACATTGTCTTCTATTGAGTTCTTCTGTTGGTTGATCTGCAGCTTCCAGGTGATAATTACTGTCTGCTACTATGTTACACATTCAATCATGTTACACATTCAATCACTGATTCACTCGTTCTTTCAGGGGCCAGCATGATACAGAGAAGGGCAGTTTGATTCCTGCCCTTGTTAACATTGTTACAATGTATAACTTACTAAAACACATTTAGTTGAAAGTTGAAAGGTGAGGTGTATAAAATATAAACTACAAATGCCATGGCACACAAACAGATAAAAATACCAAAATACAAGGGGAGATACAAAATGCACACATACGCGTATCAAAACACAATTCCTTATCTTAAAGTGAAAGAAAGAGGAAGGAAGAAAAGGTAGAAGAGGAAAACATATCCAAGGAGGGGAGAGCAACTGCAGGCAAGAGGAAAAAGGGGCTTTCTGCTACACTGTTATATGCCTTCTTTTATTAGACCAACTTAAATAGCTGTAAAATAATTATTAAGCAAGCTATTTAAGTTGGTCTAATAAAAGATATCGGATTCACCCAAAGAACCTTGTCTGCCTATGTCCTTAGACCAACACGGCTACAACCGACACCCCTGTTGCACGCCTGGAATTCCAGTGACCGCCAAACCTGGCAGCTGGCGGATACTACCAGCAGTCCGTATGGAGCGCATTGGTGTGTATGGATCAACACAATGAGATCGAAAGGAGCACAGCTGCGGGGTGCCACCCACTGCGGAGTGCATGTATCAGACCCAAAGGAGAACGTTACATTCCACTACAAGGTGACTGTGGCCCCAGGTACCAACTGGACTCTACTGACCAACGATGACGAGTACATCACTGAGATTGAGGAGCACCAAGTTCTCGGAGCGGAAGGCACTTACAATCATGCCGTACGCAATAGACTTCGAATAGACTTTGTGCTTGTATTTTCTAATATTGTGGGATCGCTAGATTGTGAGCCAGGAAGGCATCCCATCCCTGCAGAGGTATGGGAGGTCTTGTGTGGACAGGCGGAATTTCCTCATTTTTAACCCAGGATGAATACAAGGGTTGCAAAACGGAGGGAAAATCTCTTTCTGGATTTCGGTGGGTCCCACCTACCCAGAAAAGATTCCTAGTTTTGGGAGCTAGGGTCCCAGAAAACTTTGTTGTATTCCCCTCACTGTTCTTGGAAAGATTTTAAATTAATGTCACCCGGACACATCCATGGTGCGGCAAATGGGCAGACCCCATTCTATTGGCTTGGCTAGGAAATCCTGGATTGCATAGGAAATTTCGTACAGATGCAGCAACTATCCTGGGTTCAGTGGGAAGTGTCGGAGCGGCGCTTAATCAAGTGGATATAGAGGTAGTGCAAAATAGGCTTGCTAGGATGGGACAATTCACCCGCCAAGCACTAGAGGGTCAAATTGTGGCTAATGTGTAATATCAGGAGAATCATGTCAAAACTATAACAGTGGCAGTGCAACCACTCAAGCAGCTACATGCCATTATGGATTCAGTGTTAGAAGGGATGCAAGACTTAGCCATATCTTGTGTAACTATGCAAACCTTTGTATTACACCAATATGAAACAGCGCTTTGGATCAAGTCAGGGGATCCAGCAGTCATATCCAATTCTTATGCAGAATGTTGTCCCGAATATAAACTTCTCTTTGTGAAGGTCATCTTCTCTGGGGTTAACAAGCCCTTGAGAGGATATATTCACGTAAAAGCGGTGGGGATGGAGACCAGAACCAGGCCCCTCTATGACTATGTCCCAATCCCTATAGTATTGGTGGGGAGGGTTTGGGCCCCCAGGTCCCCTGCTAATGGGTGACTCAGGCAGGAGAGCTCCTAGACCCCAGAGGGTGTGAACAATGGGGCCATCATGAATGGATGTGCTATCATGAAAATTTCCTAATGGACCCTTGTCATCTACATCAGGACAGTGTGGGTGATTGTGTGCTACATGGAATCTTTAACCAAACCACTGTAGTAGTGAACAATGCCATCGGGTGGCTACGTGTTGCTTCAGTGACCCCGGTAACCTGGAATGATGGGACTGTCTCCCGGGCCCCTATTAGAGAGTGCCATTGCAATGCTACTGCTGTAGAAAGTGGAGGACATATTTATGCACAACCTACCTATTTACATTCATTAAATTTAGCCAAGATCTTCCCGGTGAATTGGACAAGGTCGTTAGGCCCTTCGTGGGAAGGTGTCTATCAGAAATTGGGGGAATTAGAGAAGATGATTAGCAGTTATGCTACTGTTTTGAATAACGAAAAACAGGCAAGCCCACACAATACATCAACAAAGAAAACTTTGAAAGTTAACTGCCAACTTAGAATCAGTATCTGGACATCATTGGTATGATATTTGCTTAGGTTATAGCCCCACCTGGACTGGGTTGATGAATTTTGTGCTACATCCAGTAGTTATAATTTTGCTGTGCATTGCTATCTTATATTGCCTTATGTGTATGCTTACCTGCTATGCCCAAAGATTATATGGGTGAGTACAGGGCCTGATGGAATATGTTGATGGTTATGTAACCCTGTGTAATTTTTATCAGCACAAGTACATGTAGATGTAACCTGTCCCGAATGGAGGGATTGTAAGGCCCGTCCCGAAAAGGGTTCTGGGAGGAGGCTAAGTTGGCACCCCAGTCAGATAAAAAGTTGGAGTGCTGTGTCCAGTACTGGGCACCACACTTCAAAAGGGATGTGGCAGCCTGGTGAGGGTTCAGAGGAGGCCACTCGCTGGGTGCGAGGGCAGCAGGACAGGCCCTACGAGGAGAGACTGCAGGAGCTGAACTTGTTCAGCCTCAGCAAGAGGCGGCTGAGGGGGACCTGGTGGCTGCCTACAAGCTCATCAGGGGGATCAACAGCAAATAGGTGGAGCCCTTTTCTCCCAACACCAACAGGGGTGATGAGGAACGATGGTCATAAGCTGATGGAGAACAGGTTTAGGTTGGAGATCAGAAGGCAATATTTTGCAGTCAGGGTGCCCACAATCTGGAACCAACTTCCCAGGGAAGGGATCCTCGCCCCTACCTTGGGCAAATTCAAGAGGAGGTTGGACGATCACCTGTCCGGGGTCTTGTGAACCCAGCATTCATTCCTGCCTGTGGCAGGGGGTCAGGTGAGATGATCTGTTCAGGTCCCTCCTGACCCCAGCTACTATGAAACTATTATACTTGTTGCTTTGACCCTGGTGTGTGACTTGTGGGTTACTCACCTTCCCCCCCCACCCCTGCTGAAAGGGAGGGAGCCCTGACAATGCGTAAGCTGGCAGTAGAGGCAGAGCAGTCAGTGCACAGGTGCTGCTGGGCCAGGGTGGGAGATCCCTGGGAGACCCGGCCTGAAGAGGCTTCTGGGAGGAGGCCAAGCTGACCCCCCAATGAGGGGGGCCTAATGACCTAATGTGGTCATCTACATGATGACCTAGTGGTCATCTTGTGGTCATCTTGTGGCCTGCTACAAACTGGTCAGGGGGGATCAGCAGGTGTTGGGGGAGTCCCTGTTCCCCCGTGCGCTGCCAGGAGTGACCAGGGATAACGGT
>JAGPOW010000214.1:0-101710 GCA_030014935.1 Caiman crocodilus
GTGTGTGTGTGTGTGTGTGTGTGTGTATGTGTGTGTACAATGTTTGCAGGAGGCAGTGGGGTGTACATGCAGGGGAGGTGCCTGTGCATGAGATACAGGCATGCCACTGTTTTAATTCTCCCCACATTAACTCCAGTCCACACATTCTCACACACAGTCTCACACACACACTTGATCACATGCACAACTTACATTCACAAACATGTTCACACATTTGTACATGCATGCACTGGCATATATTTATACACATTCACACAATGTTCACACACACATTTGCATACATCCACCTACACATGTGCATAGTTGCACATGAATGCACAACCTGTTTGCTCACTCAGCCACACACTCACATGTTGACATGCCTCCATACACTTGTATATGTTCACTCACATGCACATTCACATACATTTACACACATACTCACATGCAACTAGTCACACATGCACATATGACCTATGTTCACACACACATGCACACACTTGTGTAAATTCACACACAGGTTTGGTTGCATACATGCACAGCCTGTTTACACATGCATGTACACTACACACATTCACACATGCACACACACTTGCAAATATTCACAAACACCCATGTTCATGTGCAGGCACACATGTGCACACCCATATTCACCCACCCACACATGTGTGGCCCCCAGGCCCCGCCCTCCTTCCTGTGGGATGATCCCTAAGCACGTGTGTATTTGCACACGCATGGGCCTGTGCATCCCTGCACACGCGTGCGCCCAGGTCCGCAACATCTGTGTCCAGGTCTGCATGCATGCCTGTCTACGCATGGGAGGGCATGCACACACGTGTGCAACATGCTCACCAGCTCGTTTGCGCAAGGGGAGCTGGCTGGTGCCCTCCCCCCACCCTCCGACAGCCATGGGGGGATGGTGGGGGGGGTGCTACGCAGCAGAGAACCACCAGGGGCCGCCCGCCTGCCGTGCACACAGAGCCGGTTGGCACACGAGGCTCCGCTGGGTGTGGGGAATGACTGGCCGGGCCCGGCCCAGAAGGGGCTCGAGCGCCCCATGCCCCACCCAGCCCACAAGAGACCTTGCTCCCAGCCCCACCAGCGCAGCCTGCCTCAGTTTCCCCAACTCCGGATGACATCAAGGAGGGGGGAGTCCCATCTGGGGCAGGGAGGAATTGGAGGAGGGGGGCAAGGATGCCCCCCCCCGGTCTCAAGCCTGTCCCCCTCTCTTCGCAGATGCCCCCCGGGTCCAGAAGGAGGCACCACCGCCGCGACCCCCCGGCCCGAAGATGATGGAGAAACTGAAAGACGCTCCCCCGGGCGGGCGCCCCAGCCCCCCCGCGCCTCCCCGGCCCAGCCCCCCAGTCAGCCCTCCCGCCCCCTCGCCGCCCTCCCCCCGGGCCAGCCCCGGGGCGTCCCCCCCGCCGCCCCCCGATGTGCCCGTCATCAGCCTGGCGCACAGCAAGCGCCCCCCGCCGCCGCCCGTGCCCACTACAGAGCTCACGACCCTGCGTCCCCTGCCCCCCCTGCTGCAGCTCTCGGCTGCGGCGCCGCCACCGCTGCCCCTGCTGCCACCCCAGTACCGTCCCCACCCCTTTCTCAACAGGTCAGTGCAGACCCGGGCGGGACTGTGGGGCGGAGCTTCCTAACCCCGCCTCAACTGGCCCCGCCCTCACCCCCCCTTTCTACCCACCCCCAGCGTCTACATCGGCCCCGCGGGGACGTTCAGCCTCTTCCCCAGCAGCCGCCTCAAGCGCCGACCCTGCACCCACTTTGACCAGGACCTGGGGGACGGTGAGTGCCCCCCAGGGCAGGGACCCAGGCGTCTGGGCTCCCGGGGGGGAGGGCAATGTTGGGTAACGGGCCCCGTCTCTCCATCTCCGACGGCCCCCCAGAGCCAGCTACACTCCAGGGGCCAGGCAATCGTCTCCCCAGCCCCGAAATCCCCCCCAAAGGCCCCGTCGAGGGTGGGGGAAGATCCCCTGGAGGCCGTGGGACTGGGGGAGTCACGGGGCTCGTCTCCCCAGCCAGGACCCCCCCAGAGCCAGCTATACCCAGGGTCAAGCAAGCAGGGTCCCCATCTCCACAGCCCTGACACCTCTGTCCCCCAGAACTAGCTGCACTCTACATCCAGAGAGGAGGGGAGAGGGCAACATGCCCTGGAGATTGGGGAAGTTAGGGGGAGCACGGAGCCTGTCTCCTCAGTCCCGATGTTGCCCCCCAGAGCCAGCTGCACCCCAGACCCAGGCAGGAGGGACTGGGGGGGGCAAGATGCCTTGCGGGGCGGGGAGATTGGAGGAGCGGCACGGGGCCTGTCTCCCTAGCCCCGACGCCCCCACCCAGAGACAGCTGCACCCCAGGGCCAGGCAAGGGGTGGGGGGCTGGGGAAGCAAGATTGCCTGGGGGCCGGGGGGATGTTGGGGGCACGGAGCTTGTCTCCCTCACAGGACCCCGCCCCCCCAGCCTCCCCTCAGCTAGCTGTAGCCCAGACCCGGGCAGGAGGGCTGGGGGGCACGGTGCCCTGAGGCCGGGCCTGCAGCTGACCTGCGCGCCCCCCCCCCCCCCCAGGGCAGCCGCACAAGGTGGCCCGGCGGGTCTTCACCAACAGCCGCGAGCGCTGGCGGCAACAGAACGTGAACGGGGCCTTCGCCGAGCTGCGCCGCCTGCTGCCCACGCACCCGCCCGACAAGAAACTAAGTAAGAACGAGATCCTGCGCCTGGCCATGAAGTACATCGACTTCCTCGTGCGCCTCCTGCGCGACCAGGCCACGGCCCCGGGCCCGGCCCCCGGGCCCAGCCCCGGTCCCGCAGCGCCGCCCATCAAGCAGGAGCGGCCCCCACGGCCCAAGGCTGAGGGCCCGGCGGAGACCAGCCCGCGGTGATGACACTGGAGGGCCATCGGGCCCTGAAATGCGTGGGTCTCAGCTGCTGTGAATGGGGCGGAGGCTAGCGGCGGCAGAGGGCCCCCCCGAAGGATAAGGCAAACTGTTATGGTCGGGGGGCAGCACCCCCTCCCCCCGCGCAGATCCGTGGCTCCGGGACATTGGAGGAGTCGTGGGTGTGAAGTGTGTTGCGTCTCAGCTGCTGTGCGCGCTTTGGGGGGCGGGGTAGCGTGGATGAATGGCCCCCCGCCCCGCCCCGCCCCGCCCAGATCTGTTGGAGGAGCCACGGGTGTAATGAAGTGCCTGGTCTCAGGTGTCGCTGGGGGATGGTAGCCCCCGCGGTGTGCACGGATGGAGGTGCCCCCTCCCAGTGGAAGGGCAGAGTCCCTCCGTCCCCCACCCAAGCTTTGAGCTGGAAGATTAACCCTCTCCGTGCTGGAGAAGGGGGGTGCCCGCCCCCCGCACTGAGTGGGAGGGACTATGACCTCAGCCTCGGGGGTGTCCGCAAGGGCCACAGGAGGACGACAGCGACTGGGAGGTGGGGGGCTGCAGGTCGGGAGTGAGGGGCACCGGCAGGGCTGCGTGACCCCCGCCCCCTCCGTGCCTTGTGGGCGCCCCTGGAGTTAGGGGGTGGGATGGGGCTGCTTAACCCCTCCGTGCCCGCGTCTCTACCGCTGTAACGAGCTGGGGACGAGAAAGAAAACCAAAGAGCGCCCAGGCCAGCGTGTCCGTCTTTCTTTGGTGTCCTTTGGGGAGGCGACACCTGGGCGGGGGTTTCGTTGAGGGGAAGCGCAGGAGGGTGACCTACCCCTGGTGTCCCCTAATCCTCCGGCCCGCTATGAGTCGAGAGGACGAGTCTCCATGGAGGGGTGCACCGATCACCCCCAAACTCCCAATAAGACGGTGCTCTCTGTCCGGATTCACTCCCCCACCACAGGCCGGGCCCGAGACCCGTCCCCCTAGGGCAGAATCAGGGATTCCCCGTGGCCAGGAAAGGGGCCCCATAGCTCGAGAGGATGCCAGGACCCCCCAAACCCTCAGGCCAGAATCAAGATGTCCCCAGCCTGGCTCAGGACCCCTATGCTGGGATTAGGACCCCCTCAGATTCGGATCAGGACCTTTCAGCCGAGGTCGGGACCCCCAGGCTAGAATCAAGACCCCCAAGCCAGTTTCAGGACCACCCAGCTGGAGTCAAGCCCTCCAGGTCAGGATCAGGCCCTGCCCCAGCCGGGCTCAATCCCCCAGGCTGGGATAAGGACCCTTCCCCAAGCCAAAATCCCCCCCACCCCACCAGGCCGGACTCAGGAGCCCCACCCTCCCAGGCCAGGATGGGGACTCCCCCGCTGCTCAGCCCCGGCCGGGCGCTGTGAAGAAGGCGCAGAGGCGGCCCGCAACGAGAACTACGCTTTATTGTGGATGCGGGGAGGAGCGGGCGGAGAGCGAGCGGGGCGGGCCGGGCGATATCATACTGTACTGCACGGATACATACTGCGTCTCTTCGCCTAGGAAGAAACTTGTTCGCGAGAGCGGGGGCGAGGGGCGCAGCCCAGGGGCCGCGGCCAGGCCGGGGGCGCACGGGGCTTGGCCTGGAGCGAGAGGCGGGGGGGAGCAGCGGGAGCGAGGGGGCGACCCCGGGGCGGGGGGCTGAGTGGGGCGGGGCTGGAGGCGCCTTTCAGGGGTCTCCTGAGCCCGGCTGGGGGGCGGGAGAGACAAGCCCCCTCTTCCATCCGGATCAGGACCGGGATGCGGATCGAGACCCCCCAGCAGGGCGGGGCGTCCCCTGCCGGACCCCGGATCTTATTGCTTTGAGGGTGGGGTGGGGGGGAAGGTTCGACTGGGGGATGGGGGAGGGGGGGTCGATCGCAGCCCCCCCTCCCTCCCCGCCGGAGCCAGCTACGTGGCTGCCCCGGCGGGGGGCGTGGAAGGCACAGCGGCCGCGGCCGGCCGCGATAAGGCACCCGCGGGATCGGGCCCTCCCGGGGCGGGACGAGGAGGGAAGGGCTGGGGGGACAGCTTCTGCCCCGGGGGGGCGGGGGGCGGCTCCTGCCCCGGGGGGGGGCTCCGTGGGGGCGGAAATGCTGGTGAGATGAACTTGGCGCTTGGCTCCAAAGAAACCCACGGGGGGAGAGGGGAGGGGCCCCGATCCTGATGCGGGGGGGACCCGCGGGACAGGTTGGGTGCGGGTTGCTGAGAGCGGGGCAGGGGCTGTGGAGGGGTCGCTCCGTGATGCACCCAGGGAAAGGGCTGGTCCCCCCTCCCTCCATGGGCCCTGCACAGGGATCGATCCCCGTTCCATGGGCCCTGGAGAGAGATGGGCCCCCTGCTCCATGCGCCCAGGACAGGGACCAGTCCCCCTGTCCTGTGCCCTGGGGAAGGGTCTCCGGGGTCGCTCCCGCTGCTCCAGTGCCCCCTTAGCCCCCAGCGCTGACCCAGCCCCCCAGGCTGGGGAGACCCCGGCTCCGGGCCGCTGCTCCGCCCTGCCTTGGCCTTAACATAAAGGAGGATAATGCGTGTTGCCTAACATGTGCTTTATGATAACAATTAATTGGTTCATAAACTATGTATAATAGAGTCTTAATGTCCTTTATATTGGAAAAGCACCAGGGTTTGTGGGTTCGGTTCTTCTTCTTTTTTTGTCTTTTTTAATCATTTTCTCTTTTTTTTATATATATATGGTTTTTTTCAGCCTTTTTTGTTTCTTTGCAGCTTTGATTTTTTAATTTTTTTCTTTTTTTATTTTCTGTTATTTTTTTTCCTTTTCCCATGGTTTTTTTTTAATTTTTGCCTTATTCCTGTCCAGGTCCAGAGGGAACCTTGCTCTTTCTTTTTCTTTTTTTTTCTTGGTGGGAAAAAGCCTCCCCCCATAAAAAAAAATAAAACCCAATCCCTTTTGCCCCCCACACCCCTCAAAAAAGAAAGAAAAATATTCCCATGAAGACAAAGAAGGAGGAATAGAAAAAAAAGAAAAAAAAACAACAGAAAAAAAAACCCACAACAAACCCAACAATAATGACATGGCTCCTGGAGGAAGAACCCAGGAGTCCTTAGGAGGAAAAAAAATATATGACATCAAATGAGAAGGAAAAAAATTATATATATATATATATATATATATATTTATATATATATATGGGAAATGGATGCAAAAATAAAGGGACAAGAACTCCCCCAAGAAAAGGGCTTTTCCCACACTTCCGAAGGCTGGGCATCCCCGCATTTTTAGCGTCCCCGGGATGTGGGACAAGCACAAGAAAAAAAAATAGACTCTTTTTTCCTCTTCTTCTTAACAATCTTTTAACATACAAAGTTATTAAAACTAGGCGATCATTGCACTTGGCTCGAAGGAAAACCCTGTGGGTTCATTACTGGTCTTCCCATATATAGCTCTGGTTTTAGCTCTTTTTTTTTATTTTATTTTTTTTATTATTTTTATTAATATTATTATTTTAAGGGGGTTTTTTTGTGTGTGTGTGTATGTGTGGTTTTTTTTTTTAAAGCGGTTTTCAACAGCCCCACAGGGGAGGTGGGGGATCCATGAACCATCATGGGACCCCCTGGAAAGCTCCACTCAGTGCCCCCACCCCAGCCCAGGGACCCTGGCTGAATCTGGGGGCAACAGTCCACAGCCCCACCAGGGTCTGGAGTCCAGTGCTAGCTTGCTGAGGCCCCCTCTCATTCAAGAAGTTGTCATACTACAGGGGTCTGGGGTCGGTGTGTCTAAAAGAGGGGCTGGGGTGGGGGGGAACTTGAGACTGCAGGGCATCAATCTGGGGGCATCAGGTCAGCTCTGGATCTCCCTCCCTGCCCTATGGGGGGCCTCTTGGATCCCCCAAGAGCCTTGTTCCCAGCTGAGTGAAGGCAACCCTATGCCCTTGGGGACAGGTTTGTTCTGGACCTTTCCCCTGCCCAGCTGCCCCAGGGGTGCCCAGCTGTCCTGCAGCTGTATGCTGGGGTAGGCGCAGGGGGCACTGGAAGGGCAGGGCTCCAGGGTTCCCCCTAACAAGCTGAGAGCTGCTCTGGCCAGGCTCTGACTCCTACCTGGGAGGGATCTGTGGTGGGGAGAGGGGTGGGGACTCAGTAACAGCACCCCAGTCCTCCCATTATGACCCTGTTTCTCCACTGGGACTGGCAAATCATTGCATTTCAATTGGGGGGGGCAGGTTTCTGCCCCAGCCCCCAGCATCTCCCTGCCCCCTACCCGAGTGAGCAGAGCAGGAGGGAACACCCCCCCCCATGCCAATGAGAAGGGGGTGGTGGGAGGCAGGTGTCAGAATTGACAGACCATGCACAGCCCAGCAGGCAACTCATTGGTTTCTCCCATGATCCTCTGAGGCGGGGGGTCAGGGATTTTGACTACAACAGGTTTCACCCTTAGGGGATTCCAAATAAGAGCCCATAAGTAGGGCCAAATTCTCCCCTTTCCCCCACAATCCATCCTTCCTCCTATGGCTGTTATATGTGGCTGCTGCAGCATTCTGCCCCAGAGGCAGCTGCTTTGGGGCAGCGGCTGCCCCCATACAAGGAAGTGGTGGAGAGGTGAGGGAAGGCCCCATCCTGTCTACATTGGGTTTCCTTTGGGTTTTTCAGTGTGCGAAGGAGATGTGGTGTGTGTATGTGTGTGTGTGTGCATGTGTAGCCATGTGATCGCTGCATGTGTGTGCGTGCACGCGCGTGTCCTCGGCACAGATCCCTTTCCGCCCGGCCTGGATGGCACCAGGGGCTGCGGCGGGGAAGGGGGTGGTGGGGGGAGGGTCCCGGCTCTCGCCCACGGTTTATGGCTGGATGGTGGCAGCCAGGACCCCGTGGGCGAGGCGTGGAGGTGGAGGGGGGGGCACATGTGTGACCATCCCTCATCCCAGACCCAGGCCTAGCGGCTCGCTATGTTCAGGGAACATCACAGAAACGCGTCGTGTCAAAACAATCATCATAGAACTCAAACACGGGATCCAAAGCGCGGGTGAGAGACACAAGGGTGGGGGCGAGGAACCGGCCAGTCACGCCTGACACAGGAGGGAAGCAGGGGGTGGGGGGGGGCTGCCCCAGGGGACTTAGCTTGGGGGCCTCTCTGCCCCCCCCTCCCAGCAGAGACCCCCTGCCCAGGCTGTGCCCCACCCCCAGCCAACAGCACCCCCTGGTATCTGGTTGTACTGGTGCCCCCTCCCCTGTGCGGGGAGGAGGGCTGGCATGCAGGGAGCCAAACACCGCTCCCAGGTCCTGGTGCTTATGTTTGCTGGGAGAAGCCTCTGGCCACTCCCACCCCAGGTTTTGGCTGCTGAGCATGCTGGGAAATGTCCAGAATCCTCGGCAGCCCTGCTTGAGGATGGCAGGGGGAACTTGCTCCCAGCACACGTAAGCACCCTGAGCCCTGGATGCTGCTGGGTCTGGGCCAGGGGGCGTGGTCCCCTCCAACCCAAGCTGCCACAGGGGCTGGTGCCAGCAGGTCCAGGAGGCGTTGGGAGTCTCCAGGTTGGAGGGCACAGACCTCGTCAGTGGTGGTTGGCTCCAGCGCACAGGGGCAAGCGAGCAGGTGGGGACCCCAGGTCTGGACGGAGGTGCCCGCGGGCGGTGGGGATGGGGGCGCAGGGGGTCTCTCCCTGGGAGATTCCATCAGAGGAACCAAGACTGGAAGAGAGAAAAGGGACAAGAGACAGGGCAGGTTAATGTGAGCAACAGGCCTAGCTATTCACCCCCACCCCGTCTGTCCCCTGCACCACCAATCCCTATCTTTTCATCCCCACCCAGCCATCTCCACACACCTCTCTCCCTACCTACTTACTTAGCCATCCATCCGTCCATCCATCTGTCATAAAGTCTTTCTTTCTTTCTTTAATCTGTCTGCCTGTCCTTCCTTCCTTCCTTCCTTCCTATCCATTCTCACTTCTATGTCTGGCTGTCCATCCATCTGTCCATTTCCACTTATATCTATCCATCTGTTCACTATCCCCAACTTTATGTGGCCCCCCCTCCCTTACCAGCATCTCCCCTGCTGTGCCCCACCCCGCTTCCCCTCCCCTCCCTCTGGATGCCGGGGTTCCTGCTTGTGAATTTGGGGAAGGGAGGAATGCAGGGAAGGGAAGGAATGCAGGGAGTGGAGGAGCCACCGCGTGTAGAGGGGGGGGTGCAGAGTGCAGGCCTAACCACCAGGGGGCGCCCAGAGTCTGTGAATAGGGATCTCCCAGCTGGGGCAGGCTGGGTTTGCATACCCACTCTACCTCAGGGTCTAGGGGGTGCTCTCTGGGACAGCTCGACACAAGGGCAGAGACAGGTAGAGAACCAAAGAGTCCAGGTGTACTCCACTTCCCCCTTTGCTCTAATCCCCTGGGACTCCTGCTCAGATTTCAGGAGCTCCCACCAGCCCCTGCTTTAGCCATGAGGTGCCACTTGTCTTTCACTGGTGGAAGGGCTGCAGGAAGAACCCAGGTGCCTGGGCCCCCTTGTTCTGCCCACTAGACCATACGCTGCTCCCCTGCTCTGAACTGGGAGGAGATCCCAGGGGTCCTGGCTTGGACCCTAGAGTGTACTCTCTGTTTCAGAAGTAGGAGGAGAACCCAGGCATCCGGCTCCCAGCATCCTCTGCTTTCTGGCTGGTGCCCAAGGACCAGGCCTTGTCCCCCTCCCAGAGTGGGGAGAAAACCCAGGTGTCCAGGCTGTAACCACTGGATCCTGCTGCCTTTCCCTAAGGCTTTGTCGGCCCTTTGCTCCTCAGTTCCCTCCCATTGGCTGCCTGCCTCCCCGCACCATTGTCCCTCAGCCAATCGTGATCCCTCCCACATGTTGCGGTGCCAGTCTTGATGCCAAGCAGTGCCCATGCCAGCCAATGAGATGGCAGCTAATCACTCACTGTCATGATACCCTTGGCCAATTGGGTGCCACCTTGCCCTGGAGCCAGCTTCCTTGATTGGATGGGGCAGCAGTGATGCCCAACCCTGCCCAACCAATGGAGGGGCACTATGCCAGGTGGCCTGGCCAAGCCAAACCCAGCCTGGGCACCTTCCCTGCTCTGCCATTGGCTGGCACGGGTGCCGCGTGGATGGCTACAACCAATCCAACAATGGTGATGCTGAGAGGGGCCAATCGGGAGTGCTCACGCCACTTCTGGGCAGCCAATCTGGTGGCAGAGACCCGTTTCCCCATCCCCAGGTGCCACGGGACCAGGCCACAAAATAGGTGGGGCTTGTGGCTGAGGGCGGAGCCACATGGGACAGGTATACCCACTCTGGGGTGCCACAAAGGGGTCCTGGGCACTGCCACAGAGGTTATCCTCCTGGGTGCCACTAGTTACCATGGAAACAACTTCTCGGCCCCCAAAAGTACCCCCATGATGGAGAGAATGAGAACGAAGCTGGGAGGGAGAGCAAGACCAGGGGAGGGGCCATGGAAGCCCCCCCCACCTTCCTCCCCCGCCCACAAACCCTGGCAGGGCTCTTGGGCCCTGCTCCAGCCGCAGCTTCGGCCCATTGTTTCCCTGCTCAACACCCCCAAGTCCAAGTTCATCTGGGTGTGACATCATGTCTGGTTGCTATGGGAAACCAGACGAGTCAGACGTGACTGGTTATGGGATGGGGGGGTGAGCCCCTGGCCACCCCCCCAATTCTCCTCCCCCAACTCCCAGCTCTGGGGACCTGGGAGCTTCAGAGGGTGGCAAAGTTTGAGAAGAGGAAATGGGCCTGGGCTAGGGTCGGGGGCCTCTGCCTGTATCCCCCCACTGTGCCTTAGTTTGCAAGGGAGCATTAAAACTGCTCTCCGCCCAGCTGGGATGACGCAGCATTACCCCAAGAGGGGGGTAACAACTTGGGGCAGGGCATCCTTTTTGTCCCCCGGAAGATGGGGTGGGGCATTTGCAGGGGCGGGGGGGGGAGTTAATAGCTCTGTATTTCAGGGCATGAAATGGAGGAAGTGGGGGCTGCAGGTCGGGAGTGAGGAGCATCAGCAGGGCTGTAGGCTGTTGCACTGAGACTCTCACCTTTTTCACAAGACCTCCCTACCAGTCCCTCAGCCAAGGCATGAGTATCTGGGGGTCCTGGACATGTGGCACCCCCCCCACAATGGTTTATTGGCTAACTATCCGATTAACTTATTACATGGTGGAGTAGGGAGGTTGCTGGGGGCAGGAGCCTGGGGGAAGGGGGCATCAGAACACCACTGTGCCGCAAGAGCGTGACAGAGGGAGAGAGAACCCAGGAATCCAGTCCCCCAGGTTCCCCCCTATTTCAATACCCCCACATTCCAGTCCCCTGCTGGAGCTGGGAGAGAACCCAGTATCCGGGCTCCTAGGATGGCCCGGGGTCTGAGCCCAGGGGTGTCTCCTACCTGAGACTGCTGGGGGATGTTCAGAAAGTTGCCGTCCCGGGGTCCGATGCCGACAAACCGGTTGGCAGTGGAGGAGCCTGGCGCTGCGAATGCTGTGGGAGACACAGGCATTAAGGCCAGGGCAGGGCAAAGAGCAGCCCCCACTCCTGGGGCTCAGATCCTTACTCCCAGTCCAAGCCCTATGTGGGTCAGGAGTTAGGGGCACTGGCAGGGTTTGGGCAGGGGGCTGTGTTTCAGAAGGGAGGGGCATCAGCAGGGCTGGGAGGAGCAGGGGGCTGTGGGTCAGGAGTGAGGGGCTCTGGGGCCATTCCCTCCAGGTGCCCTATCCTGGCCAGTGTGTGTGTGTGTGAAGGGGGGCTGCTTCCCTCCTGCAGCCACGGCTCCTTGTGCCAGAAATAAGTGAGCTCAGGACTCTGGTATTCGGCTAGGGCTGCACAGAGGCTGGGGCAGAGAGGGCTGGGCTCTTCACCCCCATAATACCCTCCTGGCACATAGCACACCCTGGCTGCCCCACCCCACCTGGGGAAGATGTGGAGTGCTCTGTGTCCCTTCCAGATCTGCCCCCAGCCCCCTCCCTCTGCAGGACTCTAGCCCCTGGGTTGAGAGGAAGAAGGACTCAATCCCAGGCAATGTGACTGATCCCAATCCTGTTCCCCCCTCATCCTCCCCCATGCAACCTCCTGAGCTTACCTCTCCTCTGAGCTGCCCCCACCCTCCATAGGGGCAAGGCCGGCCGGGCAGTGGTGGGCATACACAGATTCCCCCCCTTCGCCCCCCCCCAGCCCCCACGGCCGCCAAATGGAGAATGCAGAGGGGATGTCATGGGGACGGATGGAGAGATTGAAAAAAAGGAAGGAAGGAAGAAAGAAAAAGAAAACTCAAAGAGACGTCCCCCCTCCCCCACCACACACTCCCAGGAGGGGTGACAGACCCCTAGGAGCAGAACCCAGGCGTCCTGGCTCCCAGCCCCACCCGCCAACACTGCTCTAACCACTAGAACCCCAAAACCCCATCCTCCCATCTTGGGAGTTGGGAGAGAACCCAGGCATCCTGACCTCCCATCTCACCTGCTCTAACCTGCCAGACCCTGGTCTCAACCTTCCCAAGCTGGGAAGGGAACCCAGGAGTCTGGCCTCTGGCTCTCGGTGGAGGCCAAGGGAGGGGGATGTGGGGCCCGCCCCCCCCGCGTCCTGTGGAATAAACATTCCTCTGAACTGTGACCAGTTTGGGATATCGACACGTTTATTGTTGGTGCTGGATTAGGCCCCGCCCCCGAGTCGCCATGGCAACGGACAAAGGGATAACGCTGAAAAATAATAATAATAATAATAATAATAAACAAAAGGAAACCAAAGGGCAGACGGGGAAGGGGGGGCGGCGCCGGCCCCGGCGGTGAGATGGAGCGGATGGCGCTGGCGGACGGGACACCGGGATACACAAGACGCAATGATGGCATGGACGGCCGGCCCTGCCCCCGCCCTGCCCGCCGCTGGCTGTCAGTCCAGCCATCTGGCACAGGCGCCCCTCTATCTGTCTGCCACATGCACTCACTCACCCAGTCAAGCCACCCCCAAACACCCATCTTTCTCTTGGTCCAGCCCTCTATCCATCCATTTATCCATCACACAGAAACCCCCTCCACAATCTTCTGCTTATCCACCCTCCAAGACATCTGCCTATCCATCTACCTGTCCATCCATCCACCCTACAGACCCCTTCTCCATCCATCCATCCATCTTTCCTTTCAGCCCCCCCTAAATAGCCATCCATCAGAAATCCATTCCACACAATTGTCCATCTGTCCATCCATCCATTCACCCCACACATATCCATCCATCCATCCATCCATCCATCCATCCATCACATAGGAAACCTCCTCCACACAATCATCTGTCTAGCCACTGACCCTCTTCCAGACACCCATCCCTCCATCCATCCATACATCCATCCAAAAACACCCCTTTATCATCCATCTATCTACCCACCCCATACATTATCTGCCCATCCATTAATTTCTGTAGACACCTCCTTACCCATTCACTCCCACACACATCCATATCCATCTATCTACCTATCTGTCTGTCTAAATTCCCCTTCTCCATCCATCTATCCATCCACCCACCCCCGCACACATCCCTATCCACATATCCATCCATCCATCCATCCATCCATCCATCCAGACTCTCTTTTGCCACACACCCATCCATCTGTCTCCCGTCCCCTCCTGCCTGTCTTCCTGCTTGTGTGCCCAACGTGGTGGGGCGGCGCCGCAGGGCCCCGAGGGCGGGGGCACATGGCCCGGCCATGGCGGGTCGTCCACTTACAGGGTGACGCCGGCGTCGGGGCTCCGCCCTCGGGGTTGGCGCTGCTGGCCTTTGTGTCGGGCATTGGAAGGGGCACGGGTCTGGCCACAGGCGGGGGCGGCGGCAGCAAAAAAGACCCTGGGACTTTGCCCTGCCCGCCTCCGCTGGGCTGTGAACGACACAGATACAGGGGTGAGCGGCAGCCAGCACTGCCTGTGCCCCGCGGCCACGGGGGGAGGCCGTGGGCCAGGAGGGCTGGGCTGGGCTGGGCCAGGCTGGGCAGGCATGGAGGGGCTGCAGCCCCGTGGTCCGTGTGCCTTCCGCGGTTGCCTTCAGCTGGTGGATCCGGCCTGCAGGCGTGGGAGGGGTGGGTCGAGGGCTCTGAGAGGCTTGACATCTGTGGGGGCTCCGTGGCACGCAGCTCCCGGACATCCCAGCAGGCACTGTGTTCTACGTTGTGGCTCTTCTCCATGCCCAGCAGAGGCTGCCGACAGCCTCGGGCTGGCTGGGGCCATGGGCTGCAGCCATGGGGTGGCCCCTGGTGCTTGCGGTCAGCTCTGGACCGCGCTGCCCTGTGTCCCCCGCACCCAGGGGGGAGGGGGGAGGGAGGGAGTATCAGAGGCCCTGCCTCCTGACCCCACACAGTGATGCTTGAGGCCCCGCCTCCTGACCCCCTGTGATGCTCAAGGCCCCACCTCCTGAGACCCCCAGTGATGCTCAAGGCCCCACCTCTTGAAGCTGCATGATGTATAAGGCCCCATTTCCTGGCCACCCCACTGATGCACAAGCCCCAGCTTCCTGGCTCAAAGCCCCACCTCCTGGCTCAAAGCCCCACCTCCTGAGATTCTGCCTCCTCAGTGGATGTCCCTGAGGCCCCGCCCTAGCACCCATCTGCTCTGCCCCCTGGGCCCCCACCTGCCTAGAAGCCCTGTGGATACAGTAGCCTGGTATCTCCTTGTGCCCTGGGATCGGGGGGCCTGCAAAGCCCCCCCAAACCCATGATGCTGTGCCCTGGAGCATACACAGCCCCTGCCCCTGCCCTGGGGCTCCCAGCGCCCTCAAGAGACACAGAGAGAGACAGACAAGAAACAGAGGAGGAGAGAGGGGCCGTGGGGGTCCTGTTGCCCGGCCGGCGCCCACCCCATTCGCACCCCCCATGGCCTGCAGCACCCCCTGCCCAGCGCGTACCTGCCCGGCGCCCTGCCCGGAGCCGTCAGAGCAGACAAACTGCACAAACTCCTTGAGCGAGTCCTGCCCATGATGGTGGTGGTAGCGGATGGTCGGGTGGGTGAAGTAGGGGCTGGACTGTTGGATGATGGACGTCGAGGGGAAGTGCAGGGCCGAGGCTGTGGCCCGGGGGCTGCCTGAAACCAGAGAAGGGAGGGAGAGATGGAGTCGGGGGGGGGGAGGGGGGGGCAGCTGGCATTGCCTCCTCTGCCCGCCATGTCCTGGTTGATGGGGTCTGTCCAGGGCCCCTGGGGTTGGTACTAGGTAAGGCTGCATAGGGCCCCAGTGCCCTGTTTTGGTCAGGTACTGGGGTGGGTGACGGTCTAGTGCCTGTGGGAATGGGGGAGGGAGAGTGGGAGGGCTAAGGGAGATGTGGGTCTGGGAGGCCTACTGTAAGTGATCCCTCCTAGGAAACAGCTATGGCTGTGAGCACATGCCTGCACTGTCACACACTCATAGCACACGCACTGGACACACAAGGCACAGCCGGCACTGCCCACGCAAGAACACGCGTTTCACACAACCACAGACAGACACCGCCCCCACAAAGCAGCCCAGACCCCCCCAGCCTCAGACACTGCCTGATGCCCACCCCCCATGTCACACTCAGACAAACTGCACCCACTCACCCCAGCCCTGCCAGTGCCCTTCACTCCCAACCTGCAGCTTCTTACTCTACTCCCCTGATGCCCCACATTTCCAACCTGTAGCTCTTTATCCCCTGGTGCCCCACACTCTGGACCCATACCTGTCACCCACCAGCCCTGGGAGGAAGGAGCCCAGTTCTGTGTCATCCAGGAGTTGCTGCAACCTCCTGGCTGATCTGGACTCCAGAAGGTTCTGACTAATCTGGAGTCACTCTGGTGTCACCCCCAATTGGCTGTGCCCTGGGGTTGTGGGGGGTGATGCCCAGCTCCAGCCCCCTCCCCTTAACCCTTCCCCAGGTGTCTGTGACCCTTGGGTTGAGTGAAAAGAAAGAAAAAGAGGGAAGAGAGGAGGAGACAGAGGGACCCATTGCCAGAACCGCAGGGCTGAGGGCAGGAGGGGGGCAGTGTCCGGCCCCGCCTGCCCGCACCCGTTCTCACCTGGTCGGACTCCAGCCAGGACGGGCAGCGGGTGGTGGCTGAAAGCCATTCGCGGGGAGCTGGTGTGGGTGGACAGGGCGCTGCAGAAGTCCAGCTTCCCGGACTTCTTTAAAGACGCCGGTCCTGGCAGGGAATCAGCGAGAGAGGCCGGGGTGAAAGTCGGAAAGATGGTTAGTACTTGGCCCACAGGATGCCCAAGGAGGGGGAAAGAGGGCATGGCTGGGGCCCCCAGGTTTGCAGGATTACCCAGGGAGATCTCACAATTTTCTTTAAGGTCACATGGAACCGAGACCCCCTCAAAGGGCTGGAGGTCCCTGGCCTGGTCCCATGAGCGCACACCAAGCTGGAGGTCCCCAGTCTGGTGCCGCCAGCACACACTGGAACCCCATCCTGTAGCCTGTTCTCTTCCCTGAGCTGGGAACAGAACTCAGGCATCCAGGCCACCAGCACCTCCTCCTCTACCTGTAAATTGCCCACATCAGCCCCAGAGCTGCAGAGAGAACCTAGGAGTCCTGCTTCCTAACTTCCCACTCCTCTTCTCTAGGCACTGCACCCAACTGTGTCCATCGCCTCCCCCCGCCCTGCCAGAGAAAGGGTATTTACTTATTTAAACAGAACAGCTCAGACCTAGCTGGATGGATGAATGGCTAGAGACAAACAGACCCTGCAAAGTCCCAGCAGACCCCAGCTACCTAATGCTCTCTGCCCCTCTTCTCCCCAGCCCTGCCAGTGCCCCTCAACCCCAGCCGCAACCCCCTGCCCCCCCCACTCCAGTACCCCTCATTCCTGACCCACAGCCCCTTGCCACCCCTGCCAGTACCCCTCACTCCCAACCCATAGCCCCCTACCACACCCTCAGCCCTGCTGCCCCCCTGCTCCAGACCCCTGACAGCCTTTGGTGATGTGCTGGCCCAGCCACACCTTGTCCTGGGACATTCCTGTACCTCCAGGAGCTGGGAGACCAGAGTGGGTGACACCAACACTGTCCAGCTCCCCAGCCAAGTCCAGCTGCCCCCCCGCTGCAGCCCCTTCTGTGCCCCCATCTCCAGCCTTTGCAGCAGCCCCAGCTCCATTCAGGGCCTGGGGTCTCCATTCTATTCTCCTGACCCCAGAGCTGGGGGCCAGGGAAGGGGTGGAGCAACTGAGACAGCTGCGGGGGTCCCGCTCATGAGGTGAAAGCAGGAAAGCTCTCCAGAGTCACAGCTGGGCTAGGCAAAGACTGGAGATGTCCCAACCATCTGCATACAGATGCCTACACCTCCAGCTGTCCCCGCAGTTCCGTGCACATACACACACACACATGCACACAAACAAGCACATGCAAACACACTACTCACATACCCAGGGGCTCCAGTTTGAGAGTGAGGAGTATCAGCAGGGCTTGGGGGGGGAAGCTGTGGATCAGGAGTAAGGGGCAACAGCAGGACAGAGGGCTGTGGGTTGGGAGTGAGGGACACCAGTAGGACAGGGGGGCAGGAGGCTGCAAGTCAGGAGTGAGGGGTAACAGTAGATCAGGGAGGCAGAGGGCTATGGGTAAAGAAGGGCACCATGTGCTCTGGCTGTGCTGCTTCATCCCTGGCTGGTGGGTGCTCTGGGGGAGCTCACGCCCAGAGACAGTCTGCCTAGCACTTGGAGCCATGATACATTATGGGCATGGCTGGCATGGTGAAATTACCATGGCCAGGCCAGGAGACCGAGGGTTGACCTGGTGGGGTACCTTGGGTGGGCACTGTGCCTCAGTCTCCCTGTCTGCTACCCTGCCAATGTGCCTGGAGGGGGTCCTGCAGGGAGTCACCAAGCCAGGCCATGGGCAAACATCAGCATCAGATGAACAAATAATCATGGGGCTGCCAATTCACTCACTCCACAGAGAGAACCCAAACATCTGGGCTCCCAGTTTCCCCTTTCTTAACCCACTGCACCCTGCTCTCCTCCCAGAGCTGGAAACAGAACCCAGGTGTTCGGGCCCCCAGAGCCTCCTGCTCTACCTGTAAATTGCCCACACTTGTCCTGGAGCTGCAGAGAGAACCTAGAAGTCCTGGCTCTCAACTCTCCCCTCCCCTTCCCTGGGCACTGAATCCAACTGCCACCCCCTGCCATGGTCAAGAGAGGGTTTTTGCTTATTTATGCAAAACAGCTCAGCCCTGGCTGGACAGATAGACAGACTGAGACAGACAGACACCGCAAGGTCTGAGCTCTAGTGCTCACTGATCCCTGGCCCCACCTCAAGCCCTACTGGTGCCCCTCACTCTTGACCCACAGTGCCCTGCCCCCCTTCCAAGCCCTACCAGTGTCCCTCACTTCCAACCTGCAGCCCCCTACCCCCTGCCCCCCCTAGCTCTGCTGGTGCCCCTCATTCCTGAACCTGGAGGAGAGGGGACCCATTTCCTTCCAGGGTGCTATGGCACGGAAGCTGGGAGGAGAAGCAGGGCTCTGCTGAAGGGTGCCCAGGGATGGGCCAGGCCTGCTCTGGATGGCTGGGCTGGGGGTCCAAAGTGGGGGGATCACTGGGAGAGGGGCTGTACCTGCATCCACGTCATTGGGCCAACCGCTGGCCTGGCTGCTGCCAGCGGCAGGGGAGCGCCCGGTGCCGGGATAGAAGACATCATCCACGGGACTCTCCATCTCACTATCATCGATCGACTTCGGGCGCTTGGTGGAGCTGGGGAGGGGACATAAGGTCAGAAGGGACCATCGGCACCAGACGGTGGGGGGTGCTGGCCTGATATGGCCCTTATCCAGGAGTGGGAATGAGGCAGAGGTCCTGGGTTGGTCACTACCCACCCCCCACTCCCCGCCATGGAGCTGTGGTGCGCACAATGAGGTTGGCAGGCCTCTGCAGCCAGGTCCTGGCTGGCACTGGCAGGGACAGGACAGCAGCTGGACCCCCCCCAGTGGGTGAGGGGCATGGGGGTACAGGGAGCTGGTGGTACCTGGTGGAGGGCGGCGAGGTGATGGAGCGCCGACCCAGGGTCACCTGGTTGATATTGTAGTAGCTGGGGCTCTCCAGATCTGCCAGTGAGAAGTTAGGGCCCGACGCCGTGGCCACGGGCGCTGGAGGAGGACAGAGCAGTGAGGGGCATGTGGGCACTGCCAGTCCCCACTGCGTGGCCCTGCCCTCTCCTGAGCAATATGCGCAAGCTCTCTGCAGACCCCGGCAAGTAGCCACAATCCCTCCCACGCTCCCTGCTGCTCCCCTGTCCACCTCCACCACCTCCTACACACTTTCCCACCTCTGGCCCCCACCCACCTGCTCCCCCCTCACCCACTGCCACCCAATACTTACTCTGTGACACTCTCACCAGCTCGGTCACATTCCAGACGCCCGACGTCACGAAGCAGTCCTGGAAGGTCAGGTGCCCTGGGGGGGACAGATGGACAGACAGATGGACCCAGGTCAGATGGCAGATACCTGCCCCAGCTCCCCCCTCCTCCTCCCCACTGCCAGGGACTGTGGGTACCTGGGGGGGTCTCCCATGACCACTAGGCAGGGGTCTGAGGGGCAGGTAAGGGGCAGGGGGCAGGGGCGGGAGAGTAGTGGGTACCTAGGGGGGTTCTCATGGCTGGATGTGGGGATGGGGGGGCAGGGGGGCAGGTATCTCACCGTTGGGCAGTGGTTTGATGTCCGCATCTCCTTGCTGGTTTGAAGTGTCTGATTGTCCGGATTCTGGAACACAAGCAGAGGTGGCGGTGTCAGGGGCCACATCATCAGCACCTCCTGAGCCCTGAAGCCTCCAGCTCCGCCCCAAGCCCTGGCCCCTGCTTCTGCCGCACAGCCCAGCCGGGGAGGGCTGGACCGAAGAGTCCAGGTGGGGTGGGGCTGGCAAGGCTGGGAGCTTGGTCTGCTGTGGCCTGTGCCTGGGGCACGTGTGTGGAATGACAGGGTGGGCCTGTCCTGGCTAGGGGATGCCGCACGCATGTGGTGTGGGGAGAGAGAGGGCTCCTACATGACCTCTGTGAGTTCTGAGGTAGGGCCTGGACACTGTGTCATGGGTGCTGAGGGGCAGATACCCCCAACACTGGGCAGGAGGCACTAGAGCCACAGGCCCCATGGGGCCCAGTCAAGCCTGGGAGATATGAGGAGGCCTTGGTCTACTCATGCCAAGTGGACAAGTGCCAGCCTGGGCAAAGAGGGTGTCACTAGTGTGGCGGAAACTGAAGGGGCTGGCAGCTCCCCTCCCAGTCCTGGGCTCCCCTCAGGGCCAGCTCCAGCCCTGCGGCGCTGAGCTGCAATGGCTGGCAGCCATCTTAGGTCTTGGCAGCCATCTTAGTGCTGGCGGCTCTCAGCTACCCCGCCAAGCCAGCAGCCGCCAGGGGCCAGGAGGGGAGGGAGGCTGAGCGGAGGGGGGGACCTGGAAGGGAGGGGATAATTGGAAGGGCGGTCTGCAAGGTGCACAGGATATGACATGGGGGGGCAGCTGTGCCACAGTTGGGATGGGGGAGTAGGCCTGGCAGCTAGGACTTCTGGGTTCCGCTTGGGGGGCGGGAGGTCCAGTGGTAAATGAAGAGGAGGGCAAGACACTTGGGTCTCATTCTCCACTCAAAAGAGTAGGGGCCAGGAGGTTATAAGCAAGGGAGGCATCATGGTGGCAACTGCTAACACCCCCAAGGCCAAGATCAGGGCCCTCCTTGGGGTCTTCCCAGCCACAGCCCACTCCATGCACTCTGTCCCCCCTGCTACACTGGGGGCTGAGGGGCTTTATCTTCACCCAATGGAGACATGGGGACAAGCTTACCACAGCCCCCCAAGCTAGGCCTGGACTGGGGACAGGAAGAGGCCTGTGTCCCCTGGCCAAGACATCTCCACCCCAGAGCCAGTTGCAACCAGGCCCCATGGGGTGATGCCCCTGAACACGTCTGTACAAATCGATCTCCCCCACACATCTTGGCCATCACACATTCTCACTAGGGTACACAACATTTATGAGACAGGTGTGCAATGCAGGGCCCATCTCAGGGCCATAATCAGCCTGGGATGCAACACATCAAGCCCATGGGGCTGGTACCTGTCACTGGCATGTCTGCCGCTAGTGGCACTATATGGATGCAGGAAACACACGTATTGCACATACCCCAAAGCAGCCCCTGAGAATCACCCCGTGCCTTGAAACCCAGAACCTCCCTTAACACCATCCAGTAGGAGGCACTGTACTGCAGGGATAGGGTGTTGGGGCAGGAGCTGGGACTCCTGGGTTCTCTCTCTGGCTCTGGGAGGAGCAGAGTGGGGAGTGCAACACAGGAACCAGACTAGTGGGTGACATGGGAAGGGCGCAGAGCTCCAAGCCCCAAGCCTGTCCCTACCAGCAGGAAAGGGGCGCATGTGCCTTTAAGAGGAGACTTGGCACTGCCCGGTGCCCGCTGGCAGCCGGGCAAATGTGCCGGCTGCAGCCATTTGATGGAGGGAAGGAGGCGGGGGGGGGTGCTCCCCTGAAATGGCGGCGCGGCCACAGGGGGCCCTGACTACTTCCCTAACCCCAGCCCAGCTGGTACCCCTCATTCCTGACCCCCAGCCCTTCACCCAGTCCAGGAACCTGCTGGCCCCAAAGCCCCCCAGCCCAGCTGGTGATGCTCACTCCAGAACCTCAGCTCCCTGCTCTGCTGCTGCCCTTCCCTCTCAACCTGCCCCTGTGCCCTGCAACCCCGCTGGTGCCCCTCACTCCTAACCTGCAGCCCTCTGCCAACACTTGACAGCAGCTCCTGACCCTGCCAATACCCCTTGCTCCTGACTTGCAGTCCCCTGCCCCACCCCAGCCCTGCTGGTGACCCCTCACATCTGACCTGCAGCCTCCTGCCCTGCCAGTGCCCCTCACTGTCAACCTGCAGCCCCCAGGTCCTGCTGGTGCCCCTCACTCCTGACCCACAGTTCCCTGCCCCCCATCTGTGGGCAGCCCTGGAGGGGGGTAGGTCCCAGGGAATGGGGCTGGGGGAGTTGTGGGGGTGCCCCCTCCCGTGCTCCAGAAGTGGTGGCCCAGTCCCTCAACCACCTTGGGCTGATGCCAGACCTTCATTTGCTTGGCAGGCACCCAGTGGGGGCAAAGGTCGCAGTGCAGGGGAGGGGGCTCTGGCTGCTGGGGCGGTGGGGGGGGGAGCTACAGCCTGGCCTGCTGAGCACCCCCCCCTCCCATCAAGCCCCAGGGCCTTGTGCCAGCCCAGAGACACTGAGTGGGGCCCCCAGGCAGGTCATTGGGGGTGGGGCTGGGGTACAAGCAGAGGGGGCTGGGCTAGGACCAGCTGCGGGGGAGGTGGCGACCATCCACTAGGCCTCATGCCCCATTCCGGCAAAGTGAGGCAGACAACCCTGGCATCTGGACTCCCAGCTGCTTTAATCTACCAAGCCTCCTCCTGGGGCTGGAAGGGAACCCAGGAGTCCTGACCTCCCCTGAACCTTTAAAGGGAGACAAGAGACCCAGCACCTGGCACAGCCTGGCCCTGCCCAACCACCCCCAATTTCCCCTACCCCTGAGGGAGGCAGGTGCCTGCAGTTCCTCCTGCTGGGGCTAGGTGGCGCCAGGGCCCAGAGCACAGCCCTAGAGCCTGCAGACCCCAGCTCCCCCCACCCAGCCTTGCTCGTGCCCCTCACTCCTGTCCCATAGCCCCTGTCTCCCTCAGCCCTGTGGGTGCCCCTCACTCACTCCCGACTCACATCAGCCCTGCCAGTGCCCCTCACTCCCACCCTGCAGCCCCCTGCCCCCGTCAGCCCTGTAGATGCCCCTCAATTCAGACCTGCAGCCCCTGACCCCTCCAGCCTTGCTGGTGCCCCTCACTCCCAACCTGCAGCCCCCTGACCCGCCCTGTCTCCCCTGCAGGGGTGCTGTGGCTTCGTGCTGGGGGCCCTGTCCCCCCAACCCAGGCGCTGCCAAACCACCCCATAAACCTCCCTCTGTGCCTGCGTCAGGCTGATTGGGAACAGCTTGTGGGGCCGGGGCCAGGCAGGAGGGGTGGGGTGGGGGGGCCAGGCCGGGGGCCAAGGCTGGGGCTGTGCCAGCCTCCTGCCCCTCCCCCCTGCCCGGGAAGGTCTGAGTCACTGGGGGCTGTGGAACAACCTGTGCCCAAGGGGGGGGGGGCGGGGCTCAATGGGCCTTTGTTCAGTGGCAGGAGGTCACCCGAGGTAATGGTCTTCCAGCGGGGCAGAAGCTGAGGGTCAGAAGTACAGGGCACTGGCAGGGCCCGGAGCTACAGGTCAGGAGGGGCACAGGCCAAGGGGCAGTGGGCACTATGGAAGAGGGGGGCACAGGCCCAGCCTGGGTAGAACCCAGGGGTCCAGACTCCCAGCTGGTCTCTGCCCAGCAGTTCCCTGAGGCCAGGATAGAACCCAGGAGTCCCAGAGCCCAGACTGCCCTTCCCACTTCCTTCCAGGAAAAGGGGAACCCAGGCATTCGGGCCACACACACTCCTTCACTCCCTGCCCCTGTCTGAGGAGGTGGGTGGTGTCAGGCAGGCCCTGGCATAGGGTCTGGGCCCTCCAGGGGACCCTGTCCTGATCTGTCCACAGGCCTGAGGAAGGAGAGCAATACTAAGAGGTTAAAGCCCCTCCCAGGGCACAGGGAGAAAACCAGGCATCTGGGCTGCCTGTCTCCCCCAATTCAAACCATTCAGCCCCAATTCCCTCCCAGAGAGAGAACCCAGGCGTCCAGGGCCCCCCCATGCCCCATACTGAAATGGTTGGGGGCTGAGGTCCTCTGCGTTTGGGTCAGGAAGGCGGCTGCCCGGCTTTCCGCCTGCTGCCCAGCCCTCAGGCACGGAGTCCAGGGCACTGGGGAACCCAGGAGTCTGGCCTCCTAGCCACTCAGAGCAAAGAATGCCAGGGAGCCCAGGAGTCCAGCCTCCTGGCCTGCTCCTAGAGCTGTCTCACTGCCAAAGCTAGACCAAGGACCTAGGTATCTGGGTTCCCAATTCTCCCTGATTTCATTCTGACCCCCACCCCCAATCCCCTTTCAGAAGCAAAGAGAACCCAGGTCTTTAGTCTCCTCACCCTGTCACCCCAGGGTGGGGAGGTGGCAGCCAAGGGCCTGGCAGATGCAGCTGGCGCTGAGGTAGAGCAACCCAGCTCCAGCCTCCTCACCCTGGGGGGCTGGAGGCTGTAGCGTGGCTGGTTGTAATTTGGAGCCTGGAAGCAATTTGCTCTTTAGTGGCCCCCAGCTCCTTGTTCTTCACCTCCCCCCACCCCTGCAGCCCATCCCCACCCCAACACACACAGCACCCTTGCCCTGGCCCCCTGGGCTGAACGGTTCAACCCCCCAGAGGGAAACACCCCCTCACCAGGGGAAACTGAGTCATGGAGAGAGCTGGACCGGCTCCCGGCCCTTGGCAGCAGAAGGGGTGGAGAATTCAGCTGTCCTGGCCAGAAGCCCCTCCCATGGGTACACCTGGCCTGTCATGCAAGGGCACACCTGGGCACAGAACCCAGGCATCCAGGTTCCTAGCACGGCCCCTGCTCCCTGCCCCCCTTATTAAATCGCACACACGCTACTCTCACCTCCATTTAATGAGAAAAGAGGCAGTGCCCACACCCCCACCAGGCAGGGACTCATTAAGACCCCGGTGGAGGAGGGGGATATGAGCCCCTTGCCCCCCCAAATCTTGGGCTCCCCTCACCCCCAGTTCCGTCAGTGCCTTTACTCCCAACCTGCAGCACCCTGCTGCTCCCCAGCTCAACTGGTGCCCTTCACTCCCAACCCGCAGCCCCCAGGGCTTCCCTGGTGCCCCTCACTCCTGTCCCACAGTCCCGCCCTTTCAGCCCCGCCAGTGCCCCTTACTCCTGCCCCACAGCCCCCTGCCCTCCCTGGCCTTGCTGGTGCCCCTTACTCCTGCCCCGCAGCCCCTTGCCCCCCCCCAGCCTTGTCAGTGCTCCTCCCCCTGCCCCACAGCTCCCCAACCAGGCTGTGGCCGCGTCAGTGGTGTGGGGGGGCTGGGCAGGGGCCGGCACGGGGACCAGGGCAGAGGAAGTGTGTGAGGAATGCGCCTGGCGCGAGGCCAGCGGGGCCGGCACAAAGACACGATTGTTGATGTTGGGTCCCCAGGGCCGGCACTGTGCAGAGCTGCCTCCAACCCGGACGCCTGGGTCCTTGGGGAAGACAGGCAATGGCCCCACCAGTGCTGGCCCCCAGCCCTGAGCTGAGCCCCTCACCCCCTTGTAAGACACCCTCAGACCCCCTCCTGCCCCCTAGATCTAAAACCCAGTGTGAGGGGCCTCCTATCCTACCAGGGGGCACAGAGGAAGAGCAGAGCCCCCACACAACAGGGTCACAGGCAGGATGGGGCATCAGGATGCTAGCAGGAGCCCAGATGCCTGTGTTCTCTGCCCCTTCTATGAGGGCAGCAGGGGCCAGAGGGTTAGAGGTGGGGGCTGGGAGCCCGAACACTTGGGTACCCTTGCCCTTGGCCTTGTCATTCACCTTGGTGCTGGCTGGGCAAGGGGCTGAGTATGGGTGAGCAGCATGTGCGGCCCCAACTCCTCACCTCTGACCCCAGTCTGGGAGCACTAATTACCCTGTCAGGAGGCACGTGGCAGGTGGACATGTTTCCCGCCCTCCCCCAGATGGATGGATAGATGCAGGGAGGGGGCAGCCCTGGGCTCCTGGACCCCTGGGGGCTTGTTGACACGGATTAGGTTGGCGGGGTCAGAGGTCAACAGAGCGTGCCAGGGTCATGACCTCAACAAGTTGAGCAATAAAGAGGCGTGTGGCAGGGAGAAGGGGGTGGAGGAGGCAGTAGGGCCAAGGAAGAAGACCCAGCAACCCCTTCCCCCACACAGAAGCATAGTGACAAGGACGGGACTCCTCGGTCCTATCCAGGCTCTGAGGGAGGCTACTAGCAGCCCCAAAGCATTCCCAGCCCTGCCAATGCCCCTCACTCCAGACCCTCACCCTGCTTTGCCCCCTCCCAAGCCCTGCTAGTGCTTCTCACTCCTGACTCTCAACCCCCTCTGCCCTGCTATGCCCCTCACTCCCAACCTGCAGCCCCCAACCCCACTACCCTCATTTACTCTCCACTAGGGGGCGCTGTGCTATAGGGAGCTGGGCAGGGGGCATCCAGTGGGAGGGTGTCAGATTTTGCACCCCAATGCCCCAGTCCTAGAAGAGGCCCTGCTGCGGGAGTGGGGGGCACCAGATGCCTTCCCCTGTCCCTGCCAAGTTGACACAAGTATGGGAGTTGTCCCAGGGCCCCCAACCTCCTGGAGGTTGGCAGCAGTGGCAATGATACCATCTCCCCCCATCCCCTGCACTGCACTCTGCTCTGGCTCCCGGCTTGCAGATGGCCCCCGGCTGCGCCCAGCAGCTGCCACTCTGCGTTGGCAGGCATCCGGGGAGGAGCAGGGACTGGGGGCAGTGTGCGGCACATGGCCCAGGGCAGGGGGAGGGCTGGAGGGCGGTTGGCTGGCAGCTGCCCCCTCCCAGGGCACAGAGCCAGAGAGTGGGAAGGGCCATATGCACAGAACCACAGGCTGGGGTGTCGCACACCTAAATACATGCACACCAGGCCACGCTCCCTGCCGCCGCCTCCACTTCCCCCTTCTCATGCCCTGGTAGTTCCCACTGTCCCTGGGTCTCCCATGTGTCCTGCTCACGCCACCAGCACAGATACAACTCCCATTGCTGTCTGCCCGTCCTCTCCTTCCCACTCCGACACAGCCCCGGGCTCAGCCACATCCAGCTCCCCTTTGTCCATTACTAGCAGCAGGTGCCAACATGGGCATATGGCCCTTCCTGGTAAGGGCCCCTTCTGTGGCCCAGGCTCTCAGGGATGATGGCTGAGGGCTGCAGGGTCACCCAACCTAGCCTGGCCCCCAACAGTGAGTGCCCTCAGCTCAACTGGGCCAGCCCGGTACCCACGTCATCTCCTGGCCACCCCCTATCCCCGGCAGTGCTTGCACTTTGCATCCCTGCTGAGCCTGTGATGGTTCACATGGTTCAACTCCATCTCTGGACTGGTCTAGCCTCTGCCCCTGTTCTAGCTTCTGCCCCAGCCCCAGGCCATTGCCAAGCTAAAGGGGCCAGGTGTGAGTCGTGCCATGCATTTCTGTGCCAGGTCCACTCCTCCCCATCCACATCCCTATGCAAGAATTGTGGGGGCCAAAGAGCCTGGGCGCCTCAGGGGAGCCCGTCTGTTCAGTGGTGGAGAGGTGCCCACCACGAGCCGGGGCAGCAGACGGTATGGCCAACACATCGGGTGCTGGGGGGCAGCTGCCAGGCTGGGAGCCCCTAGAGGCCACATTCTCGTCTCCACTGACAGCCAGCGAGGCCAGGGAGTGGGGCAGAAGTCAACACCTGCTACCGGGCCGGCTTGTGCGGCTGACCCGGGGCGCCCACACAGCTAGACGGCCCCAGGCAGAGCCCCAGAGGGGTGGTGAGGCTGCCGTGCCAAGTGCAGATGGAGCCTGGGCACTGTGGAGGTCATTGAGGCCAAGGCAGCAGGAGGCAGCAGGGGATGCAGGGGCCTGTCAGGGACCTGGCGGGGAGGGAGAGCAGTGGTGGGGAGAGCATGTAGGGCCAGGCACAGTGAGGTATGTGTGTGAGTCACACATGCAGAGAGAAGATTGTGTGACAGGGCTGCCTGATGCTATGGGGGTGGGGGGGTCTAACACATGTGCACACATGCACAGAGCAGCTTGTGCATGTGTGTGTGTATGCATGTGTGCAGAAAGTTTACACGTGTGTGTATGCAAATGTGTAGGCAGAAGCTTGTGCATGTATACACACATGCAGAGAGGCTTGCACCTGGGCATGTGTATGCATGTGTATGCATGTGTGCAGAGAGGTTTGTGCATGTGTGTGTGTGCACATACGTGCAGAGGCTTGTACACAGGCCCCACACACAGAAAGAAGATCGCTTGTTTCAGGGCTGTGTGATATTCTTGGGGGGGGTGCATGTAAGCATGTGTGTGCATGTGAGCATGTGCATGCACATACAAAGCCCATGCATGAGGCCTGCACGCTGCCAGAATACATGCACAACATTAGCATGAGTCGGTACACCCTGAGCTCTGATGATGCCAGCAGGTGACATGAGCTGGCCAGGTCTCAGCCTGACACTGCAGCCAGGGGGAGACACAGCACTGGTCTCCAGCCTTATTTCAAAGCCTTCTGGTGTCTCCAGCACTACTGAACACAGAAGTGATGAAGCTACCAGACACCTGTGCCGTTTAGCCTTGGCCAGTACCATCTAGTAGCTCCTTCCACCACTGCCGCCCCCCAAAAACTAGAACAGCGTGTTACTGGGGTAAGGGGACAGGGCCTGGGTCAAGGAGTTGGGACCATTCAGATGCAAGATGCTTCCACCATGAGTCCTCAAACAGCCCCGAATGCCGTCCAGCACAGCCTGGAGCCAGGGCCTACATGTCCTTCTGCCATGCATGACTGCGTCCTGTGCCACGTGAATAAGACATAGATCCTGGGGCACTGCATCAGAGCTACATAACATCCCTCATTCAAGTTGCATGACAGGCTAGATTTATACCACTGACACTTCACGCAGTGGCGGCTCTGGTGAAATAACCCCCTGGCCTTGGTGGTACCTGTCCTGGGTGCAGATGGGTGCTAAAGTGGGGCTCACACCATGGAACAACACCCAGGATCAGCATCCCGGCATGCATAAAGCTGGTGGCAGGGGCAGATGTCAGGCGCTGATGCTTTTTCGATACAGAGAAACCCATGGCATGGGAAAGAGGCCTTGTACATACGTGTAACATGCACACACCAATCTGAACTGAATGTGGGCAGCTTCATTCACATGTAAACACTTCTTGGGATGAGGTCGACATCCACAGTAATTTTAAGGTAGGGGAAAAAGCCCACACCTGTTGCTTTTACCCTCCCGCTGCTTCAGACAAAGCCAAAGTAGCTGCTTGAGCCTCCTCCCCGGTCCTGGATCTCCAGGTTTAATACTACCACTTGCCATCACATTTTTAGTCATCTGCCTTCCCTTCCTGAAATGATTTAATAGAATGAAAAGGAAAAAAAGGCGGGTGGGGATAAAGGCCGGGGGTGTTTCTGTGCTGCCACCCTGCCCCTGGGGGACTCTTACAATCCCACGTCAGGTAGCCGGGGAAATTTCCTCTCTGCAATAGGGACCCCGTTTTCCAGCCAGGGCTAATCTTAACCCCCACCCCTGGTGCCCATGGCTGGTTCTGCCCCCCCAAGTCTGGGCAATATCTTGTGCTACAGCTTAGATGGACTCAGGCAGGCTGAGGCCATGGACTGAATGATGCAGCTGGGTTCCTGGTCCAGCTGCCTTGTCTTAGGGCCAGTGACAGGGTGCCAGTGGTGGAAGGCAAGAAGGGTGCTAGATTGTCATGAGGCTGCGTGAAGCCTATGGGAGGACCAGGCTCTTCCCACTGATGGCTGCAGCCCTGCACCATGCCTGGCAATCGAGATTTAATTTTCTGTGCACTCCACGATTGTGGGTTGTTGAAGTAATTGCCCAGAAGTATGTGCAGCTTGTGGGGAAAGCTGGGCTCTGCCTCCAAGGGCCTGAGAGCCCAGACTTGTATGCAACCACCACCAGCAAAATGCCCAAGAATGCTGAGGACAGTCCTGGATGCTGTGTTATCCTAAGGCCAGCACCCCAGGTCCTTCTTGTCACCCTGCTGGTACTTTCTGGCCTGCAAATAGTCCCAGTGCCTGCCACAGCCAGATGTGCCCTGTGGGAGCTGGAGATGTCCTGAACAGCAAAACCCCTAAGCTGTTCCCAAAGGAATCAGCCCCCAGGGTCTGGGGTCCAGGCCACATGGGACAGCCCCCAGTCATGGGCAGGGTGCAATTACCTACCCTGAGGTACCAGGAACCCATCCCTCCAGATGCTACCCCAGTGCCAGGAGTCTGATGGGGCACAGGGAGCCAGAGGAAACACAGTGTGGAGAGGATGGCACCAGTGGGGGAAGTTGGTCCCATGTCCTGTAATTCAGGGATCTCACAGAGGACCTGGCCCTGGGCTGGTCGTACAGTCAGAGGGCTCTGAAATAAGTCCTAGCCTGGGGGATGAGCAGTGGCTGGTGTGTGCCTTCTTCCCTGGAAGCTCAGGAAGAGACTGCATCTTCCCCTCTGCATGGAAATGCACACATACACACATGCATCATCATTCACACACAAGTATGTGTACTCATGCACACACACACATGCTCATACTCCTACATGCAAGCTTGTGCACACACAGGTGCACACACAATCATGCACATTCACACATGCATGCAGGCACTCGCATGCACAAGCAGGCATGTGCAGTCATGCACGTAGCCACATAAATATGCACACACAGGCAGTCATGTCTGTACATTGCACACATGCATGCATGAGTGCACACACATATGCAGATGCACGCACACAAGTCACGCACAGACTGATGCACACCCTAACACACACAAAAGAGAAGGAATAAGAACTGCTCAGTGCCATTTCATGGCTGGAACACCCCTGACTGTGACCATAGCTGGACAGTCTCTGGCCCATCACTGGAGCTGTGCTATGATTCTGCTTCACACCAAAATACTGGAGTAAAAAATCAAATGGGGGGGGGAGGGGGGATCCCTGGTTCCCCCAACCCTACCCAGACCCTAGCAGCCAGAGGATCTGCACCCCAAAAGGGACCACTAGATGCTGCTGTCCTGGATTCCCCATACACTGGCAGCCTGTTGGGTTCAGCCCCCAAACTAAGCAGCCTTCCCCTAAACTCCCTGGTCCTGAAGCACAGGTGTTAGGGTGGCACCAACTTCCAGCAACCCCCCAGTTGCAGTGTCTGACCTTTCCTGAAGGAGTTGGAGGGCATGTGGGGGGTGAGTTCACACAGAGGTGCCTGGCACTAGGGTCCCTACCCTGCCCTCCTGCTGGCATCTGTTTTCCAAGAACCCAGAACTCCTCTTCACCCATTACAGGCCAGTAAATAATTACATTTACAAGCCCCATGCATTGCTGCCACCATCCATGTGCTCAGAGCTGCAGCCCAGCTTCATGAACCAACCAACCAAACCAAGGATCCAGCAGGCGCAGCCTCACTCCCGGCCCCCATGCATCAGAGGCAAGAGCAGGAAGTCAAACACAAAAGCACTGGGGTTATGAAGAGTGGAATGAAGAGGAGCCAATGCTGTCAATGAGGACATCTGGGTGAGACAGATGCTAGCAAGGAATGGTTTTCCTGGCCAGGGGAACACAAGGGACGGGAGATAGCACAACACTAAGAGTGGGAACCGGTCTGGGAAGGTGAGCTGATGCCCACCGGGCACATTGGGACTGGAGCAGAGCTGTGTCAGGACACCCAGAGAGCAGGAATGGGTGCTTTGATCTTCTGTAGTGTCATTATGAATACTTAATAATTCTGATATCATATCATACCTTATCTTAACATACCATACCATATCATATATTACCTTAAATTGTCATATTTTATATAATCTTAGATTATTTTATAATCAGTGGCAATCCCTTGATTTGAGGATGATTTCTACCATGGCTCATTGATGGGGTATAATATAATATAATATAATATAATATAATATAATATAATATAAGGCTGGTCCCAGCTTACCCAGCTGGGCAGTTGCTGAGAGCCTTGGGTGTGTGTAAGGATGATGAAGGCTCATTTCAGGTGCTCATGGGCTCTGGTCGTGGCCTCTAGGTGATGGTGGCCATAAGCAGAACGCACCCTGCAGGGTGGAGAAGCTATGGAGGTGCGTGGGGCCTCTAGGAAGGGACGTGGGGTGCAGGGGTGGCCAGGAACCAGGGGTTTTTGTCAGGTCTCACATAAGGACAAAGTCCCACCTGCAGTGGGACCCACAGAAGTCGGGCCACAGGGAGCAAGGCCATAGAGAGGGAAGGCATGAAGCCCAGCCTCACTCCCCTGCCCAGATAGGCAAGATACTCATCACCATGGTAATGCAGCTCATGGGGAAGTGTGGCTATAGAGATGCTATTCAATCCTACTACTGCCCTCCGAGCCAGAGGAAACTGAGGCACAGCCATGGGGACAGGCTGAGCTATGATCACTTGGAAAAACAACTGCACCACAAGGAAGAAGCGTCTTCACTCTAACCACTATGTCCCAACCTCCTCCTGAGTGCTAGGAGCAATTGCCAGGGGCCCTGACTAATAACAACACATCCCACCCCAGCAGGACCCCTCTCCAAGCTGGGAGAGAACCCAGGAATCCTGCCCTACCTCTGCGGGTACCACCCCGCAGCCCTACTCCCGAATGGTCTCTGTGCTATGTCCCATGGAGAATCTCTGTCCCCTGCTGTCTCACCAGACTGCTGCTCACTGTCCCACCAGGCTGTACATAGCTTCTGCCACTGCTAAAACATTCATTTCTCAGATGAGTGGAGTTACAAGTGTTTGTACCCACAGAGGCGGTGTTCGGGGGGGCACAGGATGGAAGTGACAAGCCCAGGGCACCCGTGACCCAGCCAAAATGTATTTGAAAAGCAGGCCAGTTGCAGCCTTGGGTGCTGACTGTAGACTGTAACCCAGGCCCCAAGCTGGTCGCAAGTGTCAAGTTGGTCTCTTGGTGTGGCTGCTGATCCTATCGGGGGGCTAGAGACTGCCGAGGATGGGGACTGACATTTAGCCACAGGCCAGCTACTTGGTGTCCCATGGAGAGGGCAACATATGCGGCACTCAGAAGCTCTGGGCAGGACTGATGTGTGCCCAGGGTCTCATGCCAGCCCATGCGCAGTCGATACTAGCCACTCAGTGGGGTGACTGTGAATGACTCCTGGCAGGAGACCCCCAGGGCTACAAGCAGGGCAACAGGGAGGGATACTCAGGTTCTGTCCAAGGCTGTGTCCGTGGCTCTATGGTTCAAACCCCCTTGAACGGTAACGATCTGGGTTAGATGGCAACAGCAGCTGGACTGGCCACCATCCTCTACAGCCACCACTGTGAGGGGTACAAAGCTCCCCTCCCCAGGGAGCTGGGAACGTGACATCATGTCCTGTCCATGGGTGAGCAGCAGCTGCACCTGAACCCCGGGTTTCCTCCCTGACCTGGAAAGCCAGGGCTCAAGCTGGATCCATGGAAGAAGTGCAGAGCAGAGGGGGAATGAGCTGCAGCTGTGGGGATTCCCCATCCCAGCTTCCTAAACCTATTGCACTCTTCCTCTTGGCCATGCTGCCGGGCCAGTGCCGGGAGGACGGGGGAGGGGGGGGCATGGGACAGATGTACTCACAACATCCTCTGCTGCCTCAGGGCAGGAGAAGGAGGAGAGAGAGATTCCTCCCTGCTTGGGGTGAAAGGAGGGAGTGGAGTGGAGCTGGGGAATGGGGTCCCTATGGCACTAGGTCCCCCACCACTTTCCAGCGCTTGCCTGGTCCCTCTGGTCCCTCTGCCCTGCACCTGCTCCCCAGTGTAAATACAAACAAACACAGGAGAAAATTAGGTTTTGTGGGGCTGTGTTGACATGGCCAGGCCCCAAGAAAGGCACCTTTCAGGCTGGTCCCCTCAGCCAGGGAGTGCTGAGCCCTAAGCAGGTCAGGGACTCTGCACAGGCTACATCTAGCATCAACCCGCATCCTTTGGCTACATCCTACCTGGGTTCCATCCCCTGCGAATGCTGCCCAGTGCTGGAATCTGGAGTCACTCCAGTGTGACTCAGATTGGACCTCACTGTGATCAGGCAAAGCCCCCTGCCCTTAGCCAGGGACGCAGAGCAAGGGGCTCTGGTTGGGTGGAAAGGGACTAGGAGCACCAGTGAGACCTGGTCTGGCTTGGACCCCACTTGTCCCAGGGGTAAAGAAGAACCCAACGGCCCTTAAGAGGCCCAAACGCCTCCTACAAAGCCTTGCCCTGACCCGACTTTGGCTCCCAGGCTACAAACCCCTGCCCTCAATGCATCCAGGGGGATGCCCTGTTGACAGACAGCCTGCCTGGCAGGGCCTGGTGGGGATGGGAGCTGAGCCCACAGGGGCTGGGAAGGCACTGTTCTCAACTAGACTGGCCCAGCCCTGGCACCGCCCTGATCCTCATCTCCGCCTGGATCTGTGCCAGCTGTCCCAGCACTTCCAGGAATGGGTGCGCACTGGCAGCTGAGGAGTGAGGAATTTGCCTTGGGGACAGGGGTGGGGAGGGTGCCCAAAATTCTCCAGCGCATCTCGTGCCCCCGCCTGCCCACTGCAGGAGTCTCCGCTGTCTCCTGATCCCTATCTCAGCCTTTCCAAGTCCAGGCTGTGAGTCAGCAGAACCCAAGTATCCTGGCACAGGGCTCACACACTCCTTCAAACTCAGGTGTCCTGTCATCTGGGGCCTCCCTGGCCTGCTCTACCCAACAGGTTCCACTCCCTGTCCAAAACTGTGAATAGGCAGGGAGGCAAATCCTACCAGGAGGGTAAGAGCGTTGGGCTCCCAGGAGGGAACATGACACTGCAGGGAAACCTGGTCTGCTTGGCCCCCACCTGCCAAAACTGGGCACCTGCCCCAGAATCCTGCTGGGGATCCAGCAGGCTGCAGCAAAATGCTTCCCAGGAGACTCAGCACCCTCCTTCCTGGGTGTGCAGCCAGCAGTGGCGACACAGCAGGATGGGCAAGGGAGGCTGGCGCTGTGTTCTCATAGTGCCAGGATGAAGGGACACTGGGATCCCTACAAACTGGCCAGAGCAGTAACTGCCATCAGCCATGTCCCTCTGGCCACACAGTGCCTGTGGCGGAGATCACTGACAACCAGAGGCTGAGCCACAAGTCACAGGCCCCCAGGGGAAAGGGGGCAATTATGGACCCCAGCCTCTGGTCACTCCTGCCCACGGCGGGTTCCTCAAGTGACGTGTTCACCTCAACCCCACCACCATGAGGTCCTGCATTGGATGGGCCAGGACAGGACAGGAGGGGCCAGAGGCTCCAACCACCCACAGGTGCCCGGGAGAGGGACTCATGTTAGCCTGAGCCCTGCCATGATGCCCTGGTAGCCCTGTCAGCCCTAGCTGGAGGAGACAGCAATAAGGCTACAACCAGCAGAGCTGCCTTGGGTTTGTGGCGGGAACCTTTGCTCACCCCAGGATGTGTGAGGCAGAGGGACCGACATGCTGATGGCATCTGCTAGGCCCCTGCTCTTGTGTGAAGGAACAGGGAGGGCGATGATGGACTCATGAGGCCCAAGCAGCCAGCGCAGCTGGCCTCAGGTGTGTGACGGTCCTGCCAAGCCAATGGCACAACTGGGTGCTCTGGGGCTTGGTGTGAGCAGAACCAGGCTGCACATGTTGGGAGCACAGGGAGGAAAGAAGAGGGCAATCAGGCCAGGCAAAGCTGGGACAGAGCTCCCTTCAAGATGCATCAATAAGAGGCGATGGTAACCAGGCCAGAGCAGCCAGGAGGGAAAGCAAGAGAATCATTGGCATGCAACAAGCATGGGACAGTGTCACCCTGAGCATGTGGCATTGTGTGCTACTGTGAACACACACGTGTGGGTATGGTGTATGCACGCACGGGCTCTGCGTGTGAGTGCATGTGCCCATGGTGCCACTCTGGGTGTGCTTGTGCACATGCCCGAGGGGATGCTCTTTGGTGCACACCTGAGCAGGCAGGTTGAAACGATGTGAACAGGGGAGCACACATGTATCGAGGCGGCAGAAGATCATGGGATACAAACCACTGCGGCCCTGTGAGTCGGCACGAAAAGGATCTCGCTAGGAAGCTCCAGGGCTAAAGAGTTAACGCAGCTGAGATTTGCTCTTATTCTCCTCTGCTTCCTGAATGTGACAGAGGGACGAGGGGACAGAGAAGGGAAGAAAAGCAGGGTTACAGCAGCTAGGAAACATGTAAAGTGGACAGGGAAGTCGGGACACCAGAACCTGGCAAGACAAGATAGAGACGAAGGCGAGAGGGAAGACAGATCGAGTTGGAGCTGGAAGGAGAAAGGGGGAGAGAGGAAAGACAGCAGGTAAAAATCTGGGGTGAGGGGAAAGAGGGAGACAATAAGACTCAAATGGAGGAGGCACAAAAACCAGAGAGAAGAAATTGCAGGCGGCTGTGGCCTCATGAGTGAGCCCAAAGAAACCTTCACGTGCTCCCATTCCCGCAGTCCAGAGCCAGCAGCAAACGGGCTGCGTGTCAGCATTAGCTGGAGCCAGAGCTGGCATCTCGGGTGCCGTGGGGAAGAAACAAACAGAACTAAGGAGATCGGAAAGCCCCAAGCTAGCCCTCCAGCCTGACCTGCCAAAACACCCCCTGATTTCACAGCACGCGGTTAAAAAAAATAAGAGGAGGCCCTGAGGAGGAAATCCGAGGCATAATGGTTCGCGGGGGTGGCAGCACACGGCATAAGGGTTTTAAAAGGAAAGATTAGGACTCAACCCCCCCACCTCCCCTGCCTCCCTGCTGCAGCCATTCCCTCGTCCCCCTGCCACAGCTCTCTGGTGAAAGAAAGAGAGAAACTTTTCCCGGCCTGGGCCAGTGCCTTTGGCAAATGCCTGGTTCTTCCCAGAAGTGACTGTGGTGAGTGCTGGAAGCTGGGTTTTGTGGCTGGTTTGCCATTACTGCCACCCAGCCACCCCCAAATCTAGGCAACAAAAGAAACAGCTGATGCAGGGAGGGGAAAAAAGAGAAACCCCCCTCTCTTCCACCACCACTGCCAGGATTCAGAGACAGTATAAGCAAACAGAAGAGCAGGGAAAATTCCCATCAGAATCAAATTGCTTCTCACATCCCGTCATTTCTCTCTCTTTTTTTAATACCTCCACCTCCCGCTCCAGTTAGCCTTAACATTTGCTTAGAATTCAGGTATTTCACATGCATGCACATGGCCCTGTTGTGTGAAGAGCGGGCTTTTCACAGGGGCAGAAACCATGCATCCCAGGGACGAGGGCAGTCACAAGGTCTCTATGAGACCGTTTCCCCTAACCTTGGGAGGAAGTTGGGGGGAAGAAGTTTGTGGATGATGCAAGGCCAATTAATGCCAGGGAGTAGGGGCAGGTGGGAAGGCACCTCTGCAGTGGGGACAAGGGGGTTTTATGCAGGGGGTGGAGAGGGGGAGGAAGGGATTTTAAAAGAGGACTTACCAGGAGTGTGAACAAAATACGCCAAGTAAAGATCCAGTTCTTTAATTGTGACTCCAATGTGGTGGGGCTGGACGCAGAGGCCCGGGTTTGAGCACTGCGGTGATTTGTACAACCGCTCCCCATCAGTACTTTCGAGGGGGATCCCTTTGAACAATATGACCATAACCAGGTCCAGTCTCCACACCTTGTCGGCCTGCCGCAGGCAATCGATGCGCCGGATCTTGCCTTTCTGGTCGGGGTTGGAGAGGACGCAGCAAGGCGGCTTCTTGCCGGTGATGGTCAGCACGAAGTCCTCGCGGAACTCAGGGCGGATGTCTTTGCGCAGCTTGGCCAGGAGCCGGGACGCCCATTTTTGCTTGATCTCAGGCTTCTCGCCCAGCAGCTCGTCCTTCACAGCGCGCTCCTCGTCCTTGGACATCCGCTTCTCATGCTTCTTGAAGTACTTGCGCTTGCGGGCTTGCAGGTTGAACCAGGTGTAGGAGAAGGCACGGACGTGAGGGAGGAGGGCCTCGATGAAGGGGTGGAATTCATCCTGGCAGGAAGGGGGGCCACAAGAGAAGGGGATGAGACAAAAGGTGCAGGGGGGAGAGAGGAAAACACCGTTAGGTGGCGGCGAGCAAAGAAACGCAAGTCCAGCCCAGCCCTTGCCACCCGCCTGGGCCCCGACACTACCGAGAAGCTGAGGTAGAACCGAGGCACTGTGCTGGCTGACATCGCACTGGGTGCCAGGGGGGTGGTGATTTGCCTTCCCAGGTCTTTTACCTCTCCCACCAGCCCACAGCCCTCAGCCTCAATGGGGAGGTGGGAAATTGCCACCCAACCCATCCACAAACACACCCATCCAGCCACGAAAATTCGCCTGGATCAAAACAAAACTAACAATTTTCTCTGCTTGAGTTTTTGTCCAAAAACATAAGATAAAAGGGAATAAAATTAAATGAAATAATATCAAAATGAGTAAATGTAAATAAAATAAAATAAAAATAAATTAACCAAAATAAAATTAAATCAAACAAAATTAAATTAAATTAAGCAGAAGAGTTTGCTTTGGCAGCAGCGGGGTTAAAAACAAACCTGACCCCACTATGCTTCCTTTCGTACCCCCCCTCCCTCCTGCCACTGGCTGTACACCAGTGCCTAGGTTCAATGGCAGGTGGGAGTCCAGGGTGGGAGGAAAAAGAGTTGCCTGGTTTCGTTCAGGTGTCGGAGATCCAGTCTCACCCAAGCGAATGACCCCCCGAAAAACACGAGCCCGCTGCACATAATTACCATTGCTCCGTCTCATCCCGGCAAAGCTAGGCACCAGGTTCTGAAATTCTGGACTCAACGGAGTTACGGGGCTGGGGGGGAGTGGAAAGGAGGTGGGGGCTGTGAGGTGGAAGCAGGGAGGAGGGGAGAGAAAGGGGGAAGGTAAAAATTTTAAAGGGAGGAGGGAGGGAGTGAAGAGAATGGGGGGGCTGTGCTAGGGGCGGGGAACTGGGGGGACCAGGGTTTCAGTTGCCACCCGGCACGCGGGAGAGAGGGGGAGAGGAGAAAAAGAGAGAGAGAGAGAGGGAGAATTTTTCTTCTTTCCAAAAAGGTGGGAGTGGGGGATAAAAAAAGGAGGAACGAAAAATAAATAAACGGAGGCAGGCGGCTCGTGATGGAGGCGTCGGGCGAGAGCAGCCACCACCCCCCACAGCAGTGGGGAAAATAATAAGAATAAATTCCCCAAACAGCTCCAAGAGAGAGGGGGGAGAGAAAAAAAATGAAATAAATAAATGGAGGAAGGAAGGAAAAAATAAAAAAGCCAGGGGGGAGCGGCAAGCAGGGAGAGGGAGGAGGGAAAGAGAAGCAAGGAGATGGGGGGGCAGAAAAATAGGAGGCTTTTTCGGCGTTGGCAAAGACGCAAAGATGCAAACTTAGACGCGTCTCCCCCTGCCCGGGAGCAGGCGATCGCCAGCCGGGGGCAAAGGGAGCGATGGCAGCTGGAGTCGGTGGCCCTGGCCACTGGCACAACCCACATGCCCAGGCGGCGGGGCCAGGGCCGACTGGTTTTTTGTTGGGGTTTGGGGTTGGCTTGGGTTGGGTATTTCCCGCCTCCCTAGCTGGTTCCCCCCTTTCCCTTTCTCCTCTCAAACTCTCTCTCTCCTGCTCGCTCCTTTCATGCTCAGCCCTCAAACGGTTTGCCGGTGCCAATGCCAGAGGAGGAGAAAAAAAAATAGAAAGAGCGAAAGAGAGAGAGAGAGAAAGAAGGATCCACCTATTTGGCAAGGAGACACATTCGCAGAGCAGCCAATGGCTGCATCAAAGGGACTGGGAGGCAGTGGGGGGGGAGAGATTGGTGGAGCAGAAACCAAGCGGGGCGGGGGGGCAGCTGGCTGGGGGGGCCGGGGGGGCCAGGAGCAGGGAGCCTGTGCCGTGAAGAGCCTGCGAACAATTTGCCAAATCGACAAGTTTCTATCTAATGAATAAGCAAAGTCCGGCCACGATGAATTTTTTATTGGGTGGCGGGTTTTTGGCACCGGGGAGCCCAGTGAAATCTCGCTAAATAAATAAATAGGCTCCTTTCCACTGCGCCCCCCCCAAGCAACCGAAAAAAAAAAAAGGCAGTCCCACAAGGCTTCGGAAAAAGCAGCTGTTCTCTCGTTCGGTGGCTCCGAGGCCCGCGCTCACTCGCTCGCGCTCTCTCGCTCGCTCACTCTCTCCCCGTCTATTTATAAAAAAAGGACAGAAGAAGATTTCGTTCCAAAACCACCCCCCCCAACACACAGACACACGCATGCACACGCGCGCACACACGGTTCCGATTAAGCCATCGGTACTTTTTTCTCGTCAATAGAGTTGCCAAATCCTAACCACCCCCCCCCATCACCGCGGCACACAGAAAGCTGCCGGGCCTCCACGGAGAGTGCGGCCCCAGCCTGTGGTGCCAGGGGCCCGTGGGATAGCCCCCCAGACCAGCCCTGCTAGCCTCCTGCCGCAGAGGGGAATGTCAGCTCCTGCCCTTCCCCCTGATCTGCTCTCACGGGCAGCACCACAATGGGTCAATACTGTCCCGAAGCCTGAGTCCCCGGCAATCCCTTTGGCCTAAAAAAGCCCCCACAAGATAATGCCCCCATAAATCTCACTACACAAAAGCGTCCAGGTTCAGGGCTCCCTGTGCACCAAACCACCCCATTTCTTGCCCCCAGTATGGTCCTCTTTTCAGGGTGTGGCTGCGGGTTGTTCTACTGGGAGAAACTAGGGGGTCAGGAGAGGGGGAAAACACCCCCAAAGGCAGCAGGGCTGGGGACAGCAGGGCACCGTGTGAGGAAGGAGGTAGGATAAAGGCTAAAGGGAGTGTTTAGCCAAGGAGGGAAGGAGTGAAGAGTGGGGAAAGGCGGAGGAGAGAAGATGGTTCTGGAAGTGGGGAACAGATGAAGGGGGAGTGAAAGGGAATAGATAAGGAAGGAGAAAGCAAGCAGTACCAGGATTTGAGAAGCAGCCCTTAGCTTCCCCAGCAATGCCACAGAAGTGCATGGAAAGGGCCGCGCGGGCCATGAGCAAGCACGGCTGCCATCCCCTCCAATCCCTCGACCTGTCCACCCACCTGTCCCACTGGACACTTACATGGCCCCCATGGCTGTAGTATCGCAGCATCCTGGGGCCCAAGGCAGTGCGCCTAGAGAAGCTGGCCAGCCCAGCGGCAAGCTGAGCCGTGGCGCTCTCCTGGCGCCCGCAGCCAGGCCCAGGCCACACTGCCAGGCTCCCAGCTCCTGAGCCTGCTGCCAACGCCGTGCGCGTGGCTGGGGGGGAGGGAGGGCTGCGACGGGGGCGATGGCCTGCATTCCCCCCACCCCCCATCCCAAACCTACTGCCACCCGGTTGTGCTATGATAAAGCCGGCTGCGGCACTGTTTGCCTGCCAAGTCTCCCCCTTGCACACACACACACGCAACACACACACACACACAGAGCTGCGGTATGTCAAGGTGCTCGCTGGGGCCTGGCTGTGTGGGTACCTGCGGCCACGGCCCGAACAAGGCAACACGCCCCTGCCAGGAGCCAGACAAAGGTGCACCGGCTGTTCCCAGCCCCCGCTTTGTTCGGGAAGTGAAAGGCAGTGTTATAAAATACCTGCCCCTGCCAACTCCCCTCCACCAGTGAGATTAAAAGGAGGCTGGGGGGGAGGGATGGACTGGTGCCACAGGGCACAAAAGCTTTGGAAAGTTAAAAAGAAAAAAGAAAGAGAGAAGGGGGGAGAGAGAAAGTGAAAGTGAAAGAGAGAGGGGAAAAGAAGTAGAGAGAGAAAAGGGGTTGCCCCCCAGAAAAAACTCTCCCCAGGGTTGGGCTGGGCCTTGCCACCAGCTGTCCAGGGAGGGCTGGGAGCCTCTCCCTGAGCTGAGGATCAGGGCAGGGGACACGGTCACAGCTGCTGGTGTTACAGCAAGACGAGTGAGTAGAGCGTCCTCAGCCGAGCCGGGAGCGTGAAAACAGCAGCCGGCGAGAGAACAGAAGGAGCAGAGAAGTGGCGGAGAAGGAGGGGGAAGAAAACCCCAGCGACCACAGGGGAAAAGAGAAGTTCCCAAGCTGGAGAGAAGAGGAAGAAGGGAATGAGGACAAAAAGATGGAGGGAATGTGGGAAGGAAGAAGGGAGAGAAAAATGGAGGGAGAAGGGGGAAAGGAGAAGAAAGAAAGATGGAGGGAGGGCGGGCACGAGGAAAAGAAGGTTTCGCAGGGCGTTCCTCTCCTTTATTGTGCTCTCCCACTGCGCAGCTCAGGCACAGAGCCCTCGCTGGTGCTGGGAGACAGGGCGCTGCCCGGGCATGGGGCCCCAGTGCTGCCCACCCCAAGCTGGCCCACTTGGCATGCAAGCAAAGAAAGGAGGAGGGGGAAAAGCCCCCGGTGCCCTCAGCTGCACAGGCCCTGCACTGGAGAAGCCCTGATGGGCAACGCAGTGTCTGCAGGGCTGGCCCAGAGCCACTCTTGTTAGCTGGGAAAACCAGAAAGTACCAGGGCAGGCGACAGCAGTGAATCCACCATGTTCAGCACCAGGACCATGGTGGGCACAGGCCTCTTGGCCGCAAGTGGGGCTGGATGGCAGGGCCTGGCCAGACCCACCTGTCACCAGTGCTGGGGTGCTGGGACCAGCTGAAACTCAGGGGCATCTTGCTTTGTAGGGGGCACGAAGCCAAGGGGCTTGGCCTATAATTTAGCTCCTAGTAGAGGGGTAGAGAGGTTCACCAGGGGGGTGAAACCTGGCCCCACAGAGGCAGATGCCCCCCAAGGAGGCAGGGGGCTGGACAGGGTGAGAGTGGGTGTTCCCCTTACTGGCTGCAACAAATAAAACATCAGCAGGGAAGTTTCTCTCTGGGAAAGGAAGGGTTGGGGAGGAGAGAAGACAGAGAAAAACGGGATGGCAGGGTAGGTCTAAAAGGAAGGAGGCAGCTAACATAACCTGAGAGTTGGAGAGAAAGGGGGATGCAATGGGACAGAAAGAGGAAGGATAAAAAATCATTCAGATGGGGTACAAAACATCCTGGATTGTTTAGTCCAGCCTGGGAGCTTGGCCTGGCTCCCTTGGCTGTACAGTGTGGGGTGACGCCCTGCTGCCCTGAGAAAGCCTTTACTTTTGGCGAAGGGGAGCACACCAGCTGGGCCCCACCCCCACCAGGGACTTGCCAGGATTTTAATAGCATGTTTTTAAGATACCTTTTTCAGATCCCCCCACCCAAGGACCTGCTCTGAGCCCATGGGCTGGCTCCTAGCCTCTCACTCCCACCCCACTCCCCTCTGCTGCTCCCAGGCCCAGGAGATGGTTTATGAGTTTTAATAACTCCCAAGTCAAACTTTCTAAGTCTGCCCCCCACTCCCCCAACACATGCGCATGTGTGCGTGCGTGCGCGCACACACACACACACACACACTAACACTCTTTTCATTTTGGGTCTCTTTTGCGGCGGCCGCGTGTAAAGCTTTCCCGGGGTTGCCATAGAAACAGCCAGTGGCACCCTGGCTAACGAATCCCCCCAGGGAATGAACAGCACATCACCGCTGGCTCCAGACCGGGTTGAGCAAGACCTGGGTCTTGGCGGCCTGTGGCTTGCACTTGCTGCTCGGGTCTGGGTCCGGCTGGAGGAGGAAACGGCAAGAGGTGGGGAAAAATCTTAGACCCAGAAAGCCAACAGCAAAATGCAGGAGGCCTTCTGGCAGACAACTGCAGGACCAGGAGCGCGGAAAGGGCATACCAATTTCTTTGTAAGAGGTTTTTTGGGGGGGACAGGAGGAGGAAAAAATGGTTCTGAGCCTGGAATAGTTCCTGCAAACTTTCTCCGCCACGCACACACTTTGCAGCCGCGGCCGCCCAACCACAACACACGCTGAGAGCAAACCGCTCCCTGCCTACAGAAATCAGCCACCGGGCTCTGGTATGGGGGTGGGGAGCAGTCTCCCAGGCTGCCATAAGTCAAGTGTATTTCTCTTGCTTCTTTTTTCTTAACACTCAGCTTCCCCCTACCCCTCAAAACCTCCTTCAGAACGCTGGGCCCAGTGCCGGCACTGAACTGAGGGTCCTTTGGTGGTGAGAATCAATCAGGATATACCGCTCCATCCTTGCTATATCCCCATCCACGCATGGCCCACACGGTGGTGGAGCTGTATCCCCTTCCAGCCCCACGCCAGCGCCTATACGTCAGTGAAATAATTATATCGGTCTGTTTTCTCTCTGCATTCTTTTGCTCTAACACAAAGTGTTTGCTTGGTAAGTTTTTTCCCTCTCTGACCTGCTTTGGGTCACACAAGAGAAAACTGTGCGGCAGACTCAATGTCCTAACGAACTTGAGTTAATTAATGCTAAGAAAGAAAGAGGCTCCCCTCAGACACTTGAATCATGGTTCACTAGCCCTTTCAGTGGGCTATTTGCAAAAAAAAGGGGGCTGCATTCAAATATTTTTTCATGTGTGAGCAGAGAACACAAACAACGCCAAGAGCAGCAGAAGGGGAAAATCCGATAGCGACGCCGAAGCCCCTGCTTGCAGATACTTATGTGCAACACGAAAGAAAAGGCCTTGATGTTCGGGGGATAGATCTATATATACATTTTTCTCTCTCTTTTTTTTTTCCTTTTGCTTCAGGACTGTTGGCAACAGCAAGCAACAACTAACAGAGGAGAGGCATGAGCTCGGCCGACATCCCCACCACGCCGGCCGGGCACGGCAACAATTCATACATAATTGAAGAAAATGTTTTTAACGCTTCAGTGTGGGGGGTGGGGGCTGAACCAGGGGGACCCGTCTGGAGCTTGGGACACAACAGTGGATGGGGGAAGAATTGCACGGGTGGCTCAGTAAGAGGCAGGGTCGGGGCAACGAGGGAAAACGGCTGTTGTGATGTCGGCTGGATCCTGACCCCGATGAAGCTTTCCGAAACCAAACTCCTGCCAGGAGGATGACATTGGGTCTGTTCTCAGGAGAGAACTAGGGAGGCGCGTCTAGGTCAGGAAGGACGGCGGGGAAAGCAAAAACCGGCCCTATGGTGCATGCCAATAGGAACGTCATGGCTACAGCCTCACCCCATTTTGAAACAGACGGTGAACCCAGGGAGTCATTCCTGAGACAATTGCCCCAAGATAGTCCCCACACCGGTCCCCTCGTTACTGCCCCTATTGCAACCCAGAATCTGTTTTATAATGTTCTGTAGCTGCTGTGAAAAAGTGGGATGCTCATAAACCCAGCCCCCCACTGGCTCTCAATCCCCCATCGGCCCCGTGAACACTATGCCAAGTTCTCTGCCTCCTGTTGGAAGTATAGGGCTGTGTCGACCGGGGCCCTACACAGAGTTCGGAGGATAATGGATTTTGCTGGCACAGTTTGATTAAAACACATTTAGGCTTTCAAGGGGCCTGGAAAGCCCGGCTCGCATGGCAAGTGAGCCTCATCTCCCGCTTCGAGTTAATTAACGAGCATAAAGTGCTTGGAGGATGTAAAGCGCTATATAAATATTATCATTGTTATTATATGATTAGGGGCTCCTTTTGTGCTCATTGCAAAACCACTCCAGAGGCTGGTGCAATGAGTTCTGGGTGCACCAGGGCTCGGGAGGAAAGGCAAGACTGAGGAAGCAGGGAGGATGGCAGCCCAGTGTGGAGGGGATGAGTCAGCCGTAGGCGCAGAAAGTCAGGGGCTATAGCCTGGGATGAAGGGATTCCTCGGCAATGGTGTGGCAGGGCTGCAGGCTGGGATGGAGGGACGTATATATGTGTGTACACACATCAGATGAGGGAAGTATGTGTGTATATATAAGTATATACACATGTGTACACACACACAAGGCATATGGGTATATATAGACTCATATACATGTGTGTATGAGTATATATATGTGTATATGTATGTGTATCTATAAGTATATACACATGTGCATGTATACATATACATGAATATGTGCATGTGTATGAGTGTGTGTAGATATATGTACACACATGTGTGTATATACATACACATGTATATGATGCACGTGTATACACACACATGCACACCCTGGAGCCAGGGCCGAGGGCTCTGTATGTCTGAACAAGACTCCCCGGCCAACTTACGATGGCTGGGGAAGAAAAACAGCTACCACGGCTCTGGTCAGCCCCCCCGCCCTTTGTTCCTATGAGCCCTTAAATTCACTCCTCGTTTTAAGAGAGGAGGGAAGCCGAAATAATGGAAGCAGTGAAGGCAAAATACCTCCCACGACAGCTCTGCCTCAAGCTGGAAAGAAGGTTTCGCTCCTGTAAAAGCCCAGGCAAGGGATCCTTCACAGGCACAAAATCCACCACAGCCGAGAAAGAAACCTCCAAAACTACAGGAATTTAATTAAACGTGAAGCGGCTAAGAAAAATAAAAGGAGAAAGCCAATCCCTCCATGTGAAGAGGAGCCGGGCCCGAGAGCTGCCAGTGAGGTTGGGGCCCACACCTTTGGTGGGAGCTTTTTGGAAACACAATATTGTTCCGCAGCCGCTTTTTTTTCTGCACAGAGTAAAAAATATCCTCTGCACAGCCACTACCTGCACCTTGGCCAACCTAGGGTGCCAGCGCGAGACCTCCAAAGAAACCCAACGCATTTGCACCAGCTCCATTTCCCTTCAAGGCACTGGTAAACTTACCATTGGAGCTGCTTTTATTGCCCCTTCTTCCCTCCTCGCAAAAATAACCTGTCCAAAGAAAATCTTCCAGCTCCCTCTGAAGTGGGTAAAAATGTTCTCTGAGGAATTTAGCCATAAAAAAGCGAGAAATTTAAGACGTTATTGGAGTTTCTTTGATAGAAAATCAGAGCTGTTATATTATGTATATGTGTGCATGCATATGAGCACATATACTTGTGTATGTGTGTGTTTATATGCGTGTATGTATATACGCATACATAGAAACATGTGTGTATGAATATATGTACATTCACACACGTATGTATGTGTGTATACTTATATATAACATACATGTGTGTGTGTGTGTATATATATACACATACATACACACACACACACACACACACACACCCCTTTTAAAAATAGGTGGGGGGGGGGTTAACCAGTAAATCATTTTAAAAACAGCCTGCTTTTTCCCAGGGAAGACAGCAGTACTATTGGCCGCAAAATATGACTGAGCCCCATCTGACCCAAAGCATTGAGCAGAATGAAGTCTTTGGCATCCATTCTATTTATTTCTGTCTTGTTTTATCCCTCCTACCCCCCACCACTCCAGCCAGTGTCCCCAACCTAGCAAAGCCTCAGCTGTGGAAAGAACAGAAATTGCCTGCCTGTGATTTGCCTCTGTGCATAAGCGATGACGATGGATGCACCACGCCTGCTCCCTGATGCACCGCAGCAACTCCAGAGGAAAAGTGTGTTGCAACCTGCCCCTTTGCTGAGATGCATTAGAGGGGATGGATGCAGGGCTCCCAGAAGGCAGGCCCCTGCCACGCCAGGTCTGTAGCCTCCAGAGATGAGGTGGAGGAGGAGGGTTTGCCGCAGTTTTGACATCCCTCAAAAACCAATGCAGCACAGGGAATGGAGCCCAGGCCCTGGCCCATAGCCCTGACGGACCTCAGGCCTTTGCTCTTTAATATTCCACCAGCATAGCTTTAAGGAAGAAAAAAGTCTGGGGCTATTAGCAGAAAATGTGATGGCCCGACCCATGGATCAGCTCTGCTCACGTCAGAGCCCTGTCTCCAGTCTCCGGGGCAGCCACCTGGAGGAAGGAGGGAAATGAGAATAGCTTGGAAAGCCAGCATAAGGAAGATAGCTAGATCCACTCCACACATGAGGCTGCCTTCAAAAGGAGGGGAAGAGGGGGAAAAAGTTCCACGCTGGAGGAAGCAGAAGTTCTTGATGGCAGAGGAGACAATGCAAGTGCCACCAGAACAAGCAGGGCAATTTATCCCTCACCTTCTAATTATCCCTACTGAGAACGCTTCTTATATTAAAAAAAATCTATTCTAGCACTTACAAAAAAGGTAGTTCCCCCCCTCCTTCCCGCACTCATCAGAGGATTTCAAACAGCAGCAGAGCCCAGGCATTTGCTCCAAGGGGAGGGGATCTTGCGCTTTCAAACTGAAAGCATGTTGCCGTGAAAACGGAGCTATAAATTCTCCGCGAGGCCGGAGGCTGGGAACGTGCGTGGCCAGTGCTGTCCTTATGGGAGCAAAGCGGCTGGCCCCCGTGTGGGAGCAAATGCCCTACACAAGCCTGGTGCCCACCTGGGCCAACTCCCCAGGGTTTCCAGGCCCTGCACCCTCAGCATTCACTTCTAAACAGATTGGGCTTCAGTTCAGGGCTGACTGGTGACAGTCCCCTTGAAGCTGCTGCAGCTTCCCAGACAGGTATTGCTCTGTCTGATTTTTACAGACAGAAGTGTTTTACAGGCCATACAGGTGTTTTCTACGGTCTCATTCTCACCTGCTGACCCTGACCATCACAAGGAAAAGAACTGAATCAACTACAAACTTTTCCATTTGCTTTCATTTAAATCATTGAGAAATGGGACTGGAAGGGACCTTCAAAAGTCACATTTAGTCTACCCCCTGCCTGAGGAAGGATAACCCCCATCCAAACTATTCCAAACAAATCCATTGTCCAAACTCTTAGCAAAACTGTCTACCCTGACACAGCACCAGGCATCACACTCAAGCCTGCCACAGGGCACGGTAGCCAATTTGCAAAAAACACCCCCTATTCTCCCTCCTCTAAAAAATCAGCCATAGTGTCCAGGCTGGATCTCCTGGGTGAGGGTCTGGAAAGGCTTAATAATGTGTTGTGTGATGTTGTGTGCTGTGGGGCAAGGGTGCCTGCCACAGGTAACTGCAATGCCCTGACATGTAGCTGCAGGCAATGGCTGTGCTGGTCCATTGCCTTTGCCTTGACACATCTGAACCTTTTAGGTGCCCTAGGAATGAGAATCTCACGATGGTCAGAGGTGGCAAAACATGGTGTCTGGCCTCAACAGTGGGCTTAATTTCGTACTAGAGAGCAGGCATGTGCTGTTCCCTGAGGGAACCTAGCTCTGCTGAGGGTCATGGGTGTAAGACAGGGACAGAAGCATTCATGGAAGACCCATAGGAGGGGAATCAGGTAGCATGACACTGTTAAGAGCCCCTGGGCTTCAGCACCTTTTGAGAAGCTGGAGGGGAGGAATGGGCTTCAGGGGCTCTGGCTCCAGCCTCCATTTGCCTACAGGATCTGGAGAACCTATCAATCCTACCCCAAGCTGGCTCCAAGGACAGGCACAAGAGGCTGAGGGGAGGGATATCAGCTTCGGGCCCAGTCCTGTCCATTATCTTTTCCCCATGGCTGGTTCAACAGCAGGGATGATGAACATAGGGGCTGTTCACTCCTGGCCCCTGAGGCTAAGGGAAGTAGCAAGAATAGCCTAGGCTACATAGAGAAAGGACAATGCCCCCATGCTCCCTGCTCTTGCCCTGACCCTCTTTTGACTGCATTCAGTGGTGCAATCCCTCTACCTACACAAGCCGAGGTGCTCCTGAGGCGCTTCCCATGTCAGGGTCCATTATGCTTTTTCTGGGCCTCACAAATGGCCCAACTGAATCCACCAGGGACAACTCAGCTGCTCTGTTCTCATTTGCCTCCGACGAGGGAGCGCAGGAATCAGCCCTACTCCAATGCCTCCCTCCAACATGTGAGGTTCCCAGGAGCAGCAGCACCCAGAGGAAATCTGTGGATCTGCCATGGGCTCTGCATAATGGCCTCTAGACTCCCCCAGGTCCCTGTCCCCATTAGTGTCCCCACATGTGACCCCAGAGCCCCTGGCCTGGCAGACTCCTCTCAGATACAGCCTGGGCAGCTGAAAGGGAAGAAGAAAGAAACCCAGTTCAGCCCTACTAGAGACAAGTGACTTTCCTTCCCTCTAATCCCCACTTCTTCCCTCACAAGGGCACAATGTAGCTCCTCCATACCCAGCAAGAGTGTGTGGGGAAACCAGCCTTCCCCAACCCTGGCCCTGGCCTTGGCCCCGTACAGCACAGCCTGAGATTGCAGCACACAGACAAGCCTTGGAATGGGGCTGTGAGGGGCTTTGGCAGGAAGGGGTGGGGTGTGAAAGCCTTTGGGAACATTTTTGGATTTGGTTTCATGCACGGCCTTTGTGCCTAGAGAACGAGAAAGAAGTGGGGGGAGAGATAGTTTAAAAACAGACAGAGAGGGAAGAAGGGAGCCACCCCCCTCCACCCCCCCCAGTACAGACTGGTGGGGGAGCCAGGATGAGTATAAAACTGGAACCAAAGAGGGTCAAGGCTCTGAAGGATGCCTGTCAAATGAAACTCAGAGAGAATGAGCGGCAGGACATGAAGCAACCCAAACCCTCCTCTACCTCTTGCCCAGTCTCCGGGCAGAGGGTGGAGGGTGCCAGGGCTGGCAGAGGCAGCTGCCTGGCATGAGGCTCCCCAGGCTGGGCCACGTGTCTGGACCTTGGGGAAAATGGGGGACAGCCGGGGCGCAGGGCATCTTGGGAAGCCCGAAGGCAGCCACCACAGCCTGGCTCCAGCCAAGCCTTTGTTTAAATCTTGGCGTCCATGAGGGAGGCGTACCCAGGGCCTCATGCATGGAGAGCCACAGGACATGGGCATGTTTTCCTCCCTGCTGGCACATGCATGTGCACATGCATGCACATGCAACTAACACACAACCACACACAGTTCTGGGGGGGCTCCATCCTGTCCCGGGGGGGAGGGGAGCAGGAGAACCACATGGCAGGAAGGTGTGGGCTGGCAAGAAAACAAGAGTGGGATGAGTCCAAAGCAGGCACTGGTGCGTCACGGCCGCCAAGGCCTGGAGCGAGATGAATTGGTCCGAATCTTCCCCAGGGCCTCATTAAGCTGAGTGGATTCTGCTGTCAGGCAGGAGGGGAGCCCTTGTTAGGGGGCAACCAGAAAATGGGGGGGCACTTTAGGGAGGGACTCACAGCCCCCCTGTCCCCCCCGCATCCCCCATGGCTGCTAAGGTCTTAACCAAACCCTGCTCCAACCTGATAGAGGATGGAATTGAAGACATGGTGTATGCCCCATGTCTCCCCCCTCATACCACCTCACTACTGCCACAGGGGGAGCCTCACACTAATGTGCACTGGGAAGTCCCAACAATAAGAATAATTATCACTCACTGCACCCCGCAGCACAGACCCTCAAGAGCTCCTCATCCCAGGTACAAGCCAGGGCTGCAGCAGGGACCCTTGTTCCCCCCTGCCACAGCGTACACATGTGCACAAAACTGAGCCAATGCCCACAGCAGCTTGCAAGGCAGCACACCAAGCTGGCATGGCCAGTGCTGCAGGATCCAGGGAGGCACAAACTGCCCTGTCCCCCAACTACCATCTAACCCCTTTCCCCAAGCCTACGCCAAGCAGAGTCCACTGAGCTGTTAGTTTTCCGTTGGCAGTGACCTCAAACCCGATATGAGAGAGCAGAACAGGCTGACTGGAGGGGAAGAAAACATCCGCTCAGAGCTTCATGCCTGCGAAGAGGATGCTGCTGCTTCCTCTGGCGGGGAAATAGGGACGGAGGTCAGGTAGGGCCAGGAGGAAGGCAGGGCTGCAGGCTGGCCCAGGCTGGAAAGGCAAATCCACAGCTTCCTGTCCTGCTCACCTGGCCCCGGGCCACTACCTCCGGGATTCAGGGCCCAGTCCAGCCCCCAACCCCCAGCACAAAGGGCAAAGGCAGGAGCCATACTCCAGTCACAGTGAGATGGACAGCTCTGGACCAGCTGGCACTGAGCTCAGGGTACTACAGCATCTTAGGTCCAGGTCCAGAGCAGGCTCTGGCTGTGAGGTCTGTGCTTTACAGGGGCTGGCACTGGAGCTGGCTTGGGTATCTATCCTTGACCTAGTGCTGGGGCCAGGGTTCTTCTCCAGGGCTAGGACCCTGCCCCTGCAGCTTCCCCTGCCCACATAACATGGGATCTCTGGGACATGGGTGGGGGAGCCCTGATGGGCCCAACAGAAGCCTCACCTGGGGATCCCCGTAGCACAGACAGATGTTTCCATGTCAGCTGGAGTGGGAGGGACACACATGCCAGCCAGGGCCAAAGCCTCACACTGCTGAGCTCCTGAGCCTAGCAAGCATGCAGATCCATGAACAATGGATGGACAGAAGGAAAGACAGCTTTCCTGCTCCCTCCATGAGGGCACAGTCACTATGACTGCACACACAGTTGTGAGGCAGGGGCTGGGGACCGGCGCTGGCTGGGGTCCCGCTCCCCAGGAGCCACAATCAAATATTCATCACTGGTCACCCAACACCAAGCGTCTCCATCCTCATGTCCAGCCGTCCCAGAGCCACACTGTTGTCTCTGTGCACCTCCCTTCACCTACCGGCTGGGGTGGAGGGGCATAGGGAGGAAAGAGCAGAGCCCCCATGGCTCACCCCCACAAACCTGCTGCCCCAAATCTCAGCCATGCTCAGGCTATGACACCTGCATGCCCCTGGTCTCTGCCCCACAGCCCCTAACACTCATGCTTCTCTGCCACCAGGGAAGCTACAAACACTGCCAAACACAGGAAGCTATTCTACTGCCCGGAAGCCTGTGGGCATCTGTTGTGGGGAGAACAGGGCCTGGCATGTCACAGAGTCACCAGGGCACAAAAGGAGCCCAGGCATGTTTTACCAGGAGCAAAATGACCTCTTGGCAGCCACAGAGCACAGGAGGGAGGGAACCCAGGTGTGTGGGACTCACCTCTAGCAGCTTCCTACCTGTCATTCCCTGCTGCCTCTACATGCAGGGGGCAGAGGCTGAGCAAGACCCTCCTGGCAAGACCCTCCTGGCTCCTCGATTCCTTCAGTCTTACACCAGGGCCCAGGCTGAGCTTGGATGTCCTCCCCAACCACAGTCCTGGGATGCCTGGGGCCTGTGGGGAGGACCAAGGGTATGGGGGAGGGGTCCAGGGAGCTTATGCTTTGAATTCAGAGAGATGCCGAGATAGAAGCCTCGAGCCCCAGCACCACAAAACAAGTTTCCACAGGGCAGGCCTGGGCCGCAGCCAGAACGTCCTCAAGTAACATCAGATGCCGCTCTGCAAACTTTGTTTTGCTCAGGAGCAAAAAACCAAGGAAAGAGCTAGAGAATGAATGAACGGTGGGACAGGGCCCTGTCTGACACGCAACATGAATGCACACGCCCACGCATGCACAGCAGCCCCTGCTACTGGCACACACAGTCTGAGCGCAACCACAGCACATGCAAGGGTGAGAATAAGTGTGCCCTAAGGCAAGGGAAAGTGTGGCCATACTCAGCAGTGCATGAAGACAGCTTGTGTGTGATTGTGGACACGCGTGTGCATAGTGGAAGAACATGCCTGAGCAGGTACAAGACCTCACCTGGCTGCATGCAACTGTGTGCATGTATGAGAACACACATGTGCAAAAGCAAGCATTTATACACATATGTGCAAAAGCCAGCATGTCTTGTGCACAAGTAGGTGCCTGCGGAGAAGCGTGTGACTGCCCAGACAGATACACATGTGTGCGCACACCCTGGAAGATGAATGAATGGGAATGCTTGCATGCACCAGCACAAGCAAGCGTATGCCAACCGCACACCTGTGTGCATGAGGGGGCATGTGTGTACCTGTACAGGCCAGACCCTCCCCCAACACCTTCCCCTGCACCTCCAAGCTACACATAATCCCTTCTCTGGCTGGGCCCCACCTGGGCTTTGCTCACAGTCGCACATGGTCCACCCAGCTCCTCAAGCACACACCAGCCACAGCCCAGGCACCCCTGTGACCCCCAGTTTCCCTTGCTGCAACCACTGCTGCCTCCTCCCCTCCCAATACCAGGGATACAACCCAGAAGTCCCAGGCTCCAGCCTCCCTCCCTTGTCATGCTCTAATGTGCTGGTCCCCAGGTGGGCCCAGACCCACCATTACAGCCCTCCCTTCAGCCACTGGGTCTCAGGAAGGATCCTAGACCCTGTGGGAAGGAGCTGCTCCAATGGAGCCTGGCTTATCCGGCAGCTCCAGTTTCCCAGCACTTCCCACTGCCTGTCACTGCCCAGCCAGGGGACAGACTTTGCCCCAGAATGGGAGAGATGCCTCTTGTGTGCTCAGGGCATGGGGCGAAGCTGTCTGGTCCACCTGCAGGAAGTGCTGGATCCAGGCCAGAAGGTCAGCTCAGCCTCAGCCCAGCCTGCCCAGAGCCAGAGCTGTTGGGGCCCTGGCCCCTGGGGCGCTGGCACTGGGAGTGTATCTCCCATCCATAAAGGGATTTTAGAAAGAAAATGCAGATTCATCTCAGAAACTTGGTCTTTTCTCAGTGAACCTTACACAATATAAATAAGCGAAACCCTGAACCCTCAAAAGAAAGCGAGAGGGAGGGAGAGGAGGGAGGAGGCGGGAAGGAGGAAATCAGGCTGCGAGCCACAAACCAGGCCAGGGGTGCCAACAGGCCCATAAAAAATCTGGAATGGGGACAATTTATATAAGAAGAAAGGCGGGGGGAAGCAACCGGCCATTTCAGGAACCAATGGCAAATCACTGCTGCATCGTTCTGGGGGCGGGTCTCACACACATGCATGTAGGCACACACACATGCAAACTGACATGCACAGACACACAGGCACATGCACACAGACATGTATACCTGCACAAATATGCACAGATACATGCAGACATGCACAAGCACATGCCCGCAGGCATGTGTGCACATGCACACCACACACTCACACAGGCAGGCAGCTACAGGCACACACAGGAACGTATACACATGCATAAACACATGCAGGCACACACACAGACACATATACACAAGCACACACAGGATCACAGAACCATAGAAAATTAGGGCTGGAAGAGACTTCAGGAGGGCATCGCATCCAACCACCTACTGATACCAGCACCATCCCCAAGTATCACATTCTAGCCAAAGCTTTGTCTACCCAGGTCTTAAAAACCTCAAAGGCTGGAGACTCTACAGCCCTCTTGCTGTTCCAGTGCTTCCGTTCCCTCCTCGGGAGAAAGTTTTCCCCTGATATCTAACCTAAGCTTCCTCTGCTGCAACTTGAGCTCATTCCTCCTCCTTGTTCTGTTACCTGCCACTGCTGGGAACAGACATGAATGGCTCTCTCCACTCCAGTGCCATATGGGGGCCAGGGCCCAGACTGGAAGACGCATCTGGGAGCCCCTGAGCCAGGTGGACACAAACACTGGCAATGGGGCTGCTGCCCACAGGAGACAGCAACTCTGCTCTATGCCCCAGGCACTGTATCAGTGCCCTCTATGTCCCTGTGCCTCAGTTTACCCCTGTGGAACAGGGCTCTGAGGTCAATAGAGGGTGAGAGTGCAAGATTATTATGATGTTAATCGGGATTATCTCACACCCACACACATGCCACCAGCCTTGCTGGCTCAGGACAACGCCAGGGAAACTGAGGCAGGAGTGCTCCCCCCCCCACCATGTAGCCATGATCAGGTCCATGCAAAGAGGCAGCTGGGAAGGGGCCCGGCTCGTCTCCTGCCGGCCCGGGCAGCTGCGGGTGGCCAGGGCTCAAAGGATCCTGTTGTTTGCTAGGGACAATGGGGCCAGTGCTGTGCCCTCCCGTCTGCCTGCCCCCTGCACCCTCAAAGCCACCATCCAAGAGAGGCCTAGCTGTGTCCTCAGAGGACCCCCTGCTCTTTAGCAGGTGGCTCATTAGTAGCCCTGGCCCTCCTGCCACAGCTGGTGTCCTGGGTTGAGGCGTGGGGGGATTTCTCTGCCCTGTGGAGCCAGGAGGGTTACCCACTACCTGGGCACCAACTGCCCAGGAATTCATGCGTAGAGCTCATTTATGAATGGGCTTAACAGATGCAAATGAGAGTCACCTCCCACTGCGGAGAGAGAGCAGCATCATGCCCATGATGGGGCCCAGGCTGGGAGTGCAGCTCAGGAGTCCTGGCTCTCAGCAACCAGTCCCCACCCAAATCAAGGAAGTGAACCCAGGATTCCTGGCTCCTGGGCCTCCCCTCCTACAAACTCTTAACTTGGCTCTCCCATAGGCTGAGAACCCAGGAGTCCAGGAGCCCAGACCCATGATGGCACCCCCCTGACTTTCATACTGCCCAAAGCCAACAGCAGGAATGGGAAGTCAGCCACAGCCCAGGCCACAGCTAGGGGAGAACCCAGGCATCCAGGGTTCCCAGTACCCCCATTCCACTCCAACTCACCTGCCTTCCCAGAGCCAGGACACAATGCAGGCATCTAGACTCCCAGTCCCCCACCTCGCCCCCCCAGCCCCTGTTTTAAACCACTAGATTCCACTTCCCTCCCAGAGCTGGGACAGACTCCTGGCATACAGGCTCTCAGCCCCCTGCTCTAGCTACCAAACCCCCCTCCCCTCTGTAAAGTCATCCTGACTCCTGTCCACCCTGCTCTAACCCTTAGGTCTTGCTCTCTTTCCAGAGCTCCCATCTCAGCTTGCTCCAAGAAGGGAGCTTCAAGCACAGGGGAGAGAACCCAGGAGTCAGGGCAGGCAGCTCTCCTTCCTGGTGGTCCTGCCGGACTTGGCGTCCCTGGGGCAGCTCGGCTTAGCGCCACACGGCTTTGAGTGGCCCGTGCCCGGGGCTTTGCAAGCCCCTAATGAGCTCTTAGCACTGCTTTGTGCTGGGCGCCTCGGCCGCAGTAATCCTATTAGGGACAGCTCAGACTGTCACTTCCAGGAGCCCAAGTTTAGCCCCTCACAGGCCTTGCCCTGCCCGGCCCCCAGGGGCCCGCCCTGCATAGCAGGAAGGGGGGGGGGAAGTGCTGGCCAGTGGTTAGAGCAGAGAGGCTGGACACCTGGGTTCTATCTCCAGCTCTAGGAAAGCAGTGGAGTCTAATGGTTGTGGGGGGCGGGGCAGGGGGACATCCAGACACTAGGCAACTGTGGCAGGTGTGTGGGGTCTGGTAGGTTACTGCCAGGGGGTGCTGAGAGCCCAGATGCTTGAGTTTTATCCCAAGCTATGGAAGGGCAGTGAGGATGAATAAGGGGGAAGCATCCAGATATCTGGGTTTTATCCCCAAAGGCAGCAAAAGGGTGTGGGGTCTAGTATGCTAAAGCCAGGGGGTATCGAGAGCCCAGACACCTGGGTTCTACCTACAGCTGTACAGGGAAGGGGCTGGGGGTCAGAGCAGGGCGCTAAGGGTGGCCCCTGCCCCAGGAGACCAAGAATAGTTTAATCTTTGCCCTGGTACAAGAAGGATCTTGCCATTGTAGTAGGAGCCCAAACAAATCAAAGCACGAAAGTGTAAGCGGCTGGGTGACAGTTCACATGTGCCACGCATGTCCATGTGTGCTGGCCCCCAAGCACATGCATGCTCCTGTCCCCAAAGACCCAGCACACACAGGGCTGCCTGCAGAAGTACACAAGCATGGTGTCCCTGTGCAAGGGGCTATGCACCTGCTCAGAGTCAAGACAGGAGATTTCAAGGAAGGAGGGAGTGGGGAGGCAGCTCTGATCAGCCCTAGCTCCCGGTTGAGGTCAGGGCCGGGTAATTAGATTAAAGAGTTGCCGCCTGCAGCTCGTTAGGCAGCGGTCAGCTCTGCCTCGCTGCTGCTTTGGGGCCTCCAGCAGAGGCAGTGCCGCAGCTGCCACCGTCCTGCTCACAGCCAAAGCCCCATGATCTCACTGGAGCTGGGGAAAGAGGACAAGGAAGACAGGGATAGCAGGGGACAGGAGCCCAGAGCATAGGGGAGGGTTGATGGGGAGACCAAACTCCTGGGTTCTTTTCCCAGTTCTAGGAAGAGGAGTGGGGTCTAAGCCAGTTGGAGCAGGGTTCAGTGCCCAAGTCAGCTGCCCACTCCCTGCAGAGCCGCCAGCCCCAGCCTTGGCAACACTGACAGACAGAACCGCTATGCAGACAGATGAAAGGACAGACCCCAACGGCTGGGCCAGTGGAGGGTGAGGGGAGATGGGGCAAAGGGCAAAAGACAGATACTCCCCACCCGCCCCCACTCACCCTGGTCCCTACCAGCACCTTCTCCAACACAGCCACCTGATGCTGGGCAGGCGTAACAGCCATGATGGTTGCACTGCCGGGGACTGGACTGCTGGGTTCCCAGCACTGGGAGCAGAGTGAGCTCCGGTGAGTTAAAAGAGCCCAGACTCCTGGGTTCTGTCCCCATCCAGTGGTGAGCGTGATGGCAGAACTAGAAGCCAGGACTCTGAGGTCCTGGTTCCAGCTCTGGGAGGGAAGCAGGGTCTGGTGCAGGGAAAGCTGGGAACTAGGAGTCCTGGGTTCCACCATCAGTTTGGGGTGAAGAATGAGGCCTAGCCATGGCGGCAGGCATGGCTGGGAGCCAGGACACCTGGGTTCCAGTGCCACCCACCCCCTCACCAGACGCAAGAGAGAGGACAGGTGCAGGGGGAGCAGCAGGTGTGGCTGATACCCCTGGCCCAGAGAAGAGGGGGACCCTTTGTATGGAATGGCCCCCCCTCACCGCGGCAGGTCCGGCCGGCGCCGCGCCTTCCTATTGGCTGCTGCGGCCCGCAGTGCCGCTTCCCACTGCAGCATGGCCACGTTGCTGAGTCCACAGCTGTAGCAGCCCGGCAGAGAGCCAGGCCCTGGCTGCCGGCGAGGCAGAGAAGCTCCCGCACTCCCCAACCCACCCCCCTGGAGCCCCCGCTGGGCGCTGGGACCCCCCTGGTGCCCCTCCCCATGCCCCAGCACCCTCGGCTCAGCCATGTCCCCCCAGCGCCTCATGACCCTGAAGACACCCACCCCTCCTGCCTTGTGCCTGCCAAACACATTCCACCTCTCTCAGCCAGCTCCTTCTCACTTCCCACCGCTGACGGGCACGCAGGAGCTGCCCCCCGGGGTCAGGGATTGGCGGGCACAGGCCCAAACCAGTGCCAAAATATGGGGAGGGGAGGGGGGAGGGTATTCATCCTCCGCCAAAACATGGCCGGCAACAGAATGGAGAGAAAAGGTGGAGACACAACAAGCAAGGGAGGCGGCAGGCTGGGCTCTCAGCCCTGGGGCTGAGGGGGACCACAGGGGCTCCCCAAGGATGGGGGTAGGAGGGAAGGTGGAGGGGACAAGAGGGACCAAGTCAGGGTCAAACGGGGGAAGGGAGGAGAGAGATGGGTGAAGGAACGATATGGTTGCCAGGACCAAGCAGGCTGGGCTCAGCAGATGGACAGACAAACAGACAGGGTTCTGTCCCCCACCCTGTGTATATGTCCCTGGGTTGGGGACAGCTCTCGGACACAGATTCCACATGGAGATGAGGCAGAGAAGAGGAGAGGTGGCCACTGGCCACAGCAAAGCCCAGCTGGCTTGTCACTACCCCACCAGACCCCACTTCCCCCCCAGAGCTGGGGGAGAGGCTGGATGTCTGGGCTCCCATCCCCTCATCCCTCATGAATCCAGCCCCCACTACACTAGCTCCAAGAGGAGCCAGCAGGCCAGGCATGGGGCTGACACTGATGGACCCCAGAGGCACCTCCAGTCCGGGGCAATAGAGCATGTGGGTGCCAGGCACTATCTGGGTACGTGGGAAGGTCACCAGGAGTTCATGAGTCGGCAGCCCAACACTGCTGGGCTCCCCAGGGAGGGTCCAGGGTCCTTCCCAGCCCATGGGGGTCCCCAGCAAGTGCACAGAAGGACAAAGCCTGCCGCAGGAAGACAGAGACACACACTACCAGGCAGCCATGCAGAGAGCCATGGGCTAGAGGGGAAGAAGCCAGAAGAGCCAGGGCTGGCAGGGACAGCAACCCCCTTTCTCCATCAACTCCCCACAAAATATCAGCTGTCCCCAGGCCCAGCTACCAGTTCTGATCCAAGCATCAGATCCAAAAGACACCCCTAATCACACCTCTCAATCCACATATGGACCAGCTATCCCAGCCCTCCAGTGTCAGCATCTGGCTCACAGGGACCCCCACACTCCCCTCAGCCTCCTAAGCTATGAATCTGAGTCATGAGTATCCCTACTACCTGCTCCACCCTGGGAGCAGAGCGGTGGGCAATGCTTTCTGCAGCTGCCCTGATGCTCTGCTTGTGAACCAGCCAACAGGGCCACTGCCGCCCTGCCCTCTAACAAGTGGTAGAAAGATCAAAAGGGCCCCCACTCCTCCTCAATAAGTCTCATGCCAACTGCAAATCAGGAGCCGCCTGGCCAGAACACCCCCACCCCAGTATGCAGGGCTGGGTCATGGGGAGGGGAAGGGTGGTCCCTGCAAGGACTCTGCCTGCTCCTGCCAGGGGCTGAATGTGCCATGAGAGCCATGGTGGGGCTTGGTTCACAGGGCTGTTTGGTGATTAAATGGCACCAGGATAGGGCCCAGGCAAAGAGGAGAGGGGTGGGGTGGGGAATCCCAAAGCCTAGCCCAAGGAGTATGGTGCTTGAGCAATGCCCCCCAGCCAAGAGTGAAGGGGCTTCCAAGCCAGGAAGAACTCAGGCTTTCTGGTTCCCGGCTCTTGCTGGTAGCCCCTTGCCACCCTCCCAGACAGACCCAGGAAAATCCTGATCCTTAGTCTCCATCTGCTACTGCTAAATCTCACTCCCCTTCCAGAACTGGGCTAGAACCCAGATGTCCTGGCTCCCTGCCCTCCCTGCTCAAATCACTAAGCTCCACTCCCTTCCTAATGCAGAGGATAGACCCTAGGCATGAGGGCTTCCAACCCCCACTGCTATAACTACTAGACCCCTTTGCTTGCTGACAAAGACATCTCCCTAACTGACACCATGCCATGTTTTTTGGGGGGTTTTTGGGGGGAGGCAGGGGGCAGGAGCAGCTTCATCTCAAGGATCACAGGGCCCCAGGCACACCTACAGTGTAGGACAGCGCTATATGTAATGCTTGGTATGGGGGACAGCAGCAGGGGTACCAGGGCAGGATACAGGGTCCCCTGGCCATGTGTGGCTGTCCACAGCCAGGCCTCCCATGGCCACAGAGCTAGGACAACTGAGCTGCCACAGCCAAGTGCCCAGAGATGTACTCACCTGCTCAGATCACCAAGGAATTCCTCCAGATGTGTATTTGAGCTGTTTGGGTGCCAGGAGGGTTCCTCAGCTGGGTCTGGCCCCATTCCCTCCCACAGTAGAGGTTCCCTTTGGCTGCTACCGTGATCTGCGCTGGGGCGGGGGTGCTGAGAACTGGCCTTTGTTCCAGGTGTCACAGGGACACTCATGAGAGCTAAGTTGGAGCTAGACCCTCTGGCTCTCTTGATGCACACCTGGCAAAGGGTTTGAATGCCCTAGAATGTAACTGTTCCTGGCTCAGGGCTGAAGGGCACATCCCTCAATGAGGCCAAGTCAAGAGTGGGAAGCCGGGATCCCAGTGGCCCCATCATGGAAACTACCACATAGATCAGGCACCTGCCTGTCAAATCAGGCACCTGGGGCAGGGGGCTGGTGCTCAGGACACCTATGTTCTATGCTCTCACCTCTACCTGCAACAGGCATGAGGAAACTGGGGCTTTCGGCAGGGCTGGTGGAAGACACCAGGAGAGCCAGTGTGTTGGGGACCATGCACGGATGCACACACTCATGTATTCACAGGCAGGTGGTTCTGCCTAAGGGGCAGGAGAATTTCCTCTCTTAGCCAAAGCAGGTTGCACCCTCTGCAGTCTCCATGGGCTGCAGCCACATCTAACCAGAATCCTGAGCCCCAGGGCTGGGGGACAACTTATCTGCAGAGACAAGACCACACACACACACACACACACACACACACACACACACACACACACCCGTCTATGTCATTCACACCGACCCAGCTTCAAAGGCACCAATGAACCTGTGACCCACACACAGAGGAATGGATGTGTGGAAAATGGGTCTTGGTCTGCAAACAATTGCCCCAAATTCTCCTATGGCCTGTGAGGGGTGGGCGACGGTAGCGCCCAGTGCTGGCTAGGGCTCAAGAAAGCTAAAAAATTATTTGCCATAAATCAAGTCTCTGCTTCCACCCAATGATCAAGAGGCTGAGAGGGAGCAGGAAACCTGCCCATGAAAAACTCCCCCATTCCCACTGCCGGCCTGGCCAAAAGAAGTAGCTCACACCCAGAGCCCTGCCCAGAGACAGACTCGGCACCTTTGCACACCAGATGTGGGAGCTGGGATTTCTCCCCCACCAGTCTTTCTGGGCTGTGAGGAGCAACGTTGCTCTGGGCTGTCACCCAAGGCAGTGGCGGGCAGCCTCGTTGGGCCATGGATTAGATGCGTTCGTGGAGCTGCTCGCCGCTCCCCGTGTTCCCAACTACTCCCATCAAGCACACGAGGCTGCAAAATCACTCACAAAAAATCAGAGGTTGTGGGGGTAGAAATCTGTCGCTGTTAAAAGCCAAACAAAAGACCCCTCCTTTCCCCGCTTTTCCAGGAGGAATTGCATCGCCATCCAGCCTTTTCCAAGAAAGCTTTTTGTTCTCCATCAATTATTAATTATTCCCCATCTCCCCCGCCCTCCTCCGCTGTCCCCCAAACTGTTTCAGGTCTCGTCAATAATTTAATTCCCTTAAAAAAAACTGAATGGGGAAAAAGAACAAGAAAAAGGCAGACAAAGCCAGCAACTTTAACCCAAGCTGAAAGACAGAGGGAAACAAGATTTCAGTCCCCAAAGATACCAGCCCTTCTCCCCTGGCACTGGCAGGGTTTGGGACTGGGGCCTTTCCCCAGCTCTAGGACTCTCATTTTGGAAGCTCCATTCCAGTTTGGTTTAAGTTCCCAGGGGAGAGAGGTGGAAAACCCCAACTTGGATTTGAGCTGGCCAAGAGCCCCAAGTGGGCAGCCAGGCCTGGGGTCCTTCCTGCCACTGCGGCAGCAACCTGACACTTGAAACAGCCTGCCTGGAAAGTTGGCTGGATTTGCTATTGCTGGCAAGAGCGCCAGCCTGCTGGTCTGATAAGGATGGGGGAGAGCGTTACCAGCTGCATGGGCAAGCAGAGGAGCACAAACAGCTGCAGCAGCGCCTGTGAGCTGTCCCAGCCTGGAGAAGGCCCCATTCACACCTCTGGAGTTTGCAGACACCGCCTGACCTGGCTGGGCACATGGCTAACACATGGAGAATGGATGAGAGCCATCCGCTCCAGGACAACAATTCTCCCTACCCCCAAGCCCCTGGAGAAGGAAGGTTTTCTCTGGAGCACTCTCTTTCTGCAGAGGAAAAGAAAGTAGAAATGTGTTGAGTGAGGCTTGAGCTGAAGTTTGAGAGAGTGTAAGTCACCCTGACTTAAGGCACTTGGGTGGAGGTTAGACTTTAGGAACCGGAGCCTGGCTACAGCTCCATGAGGGACTCACTACAACAGGGGAATGAAGCTTGGGTAGGAAGGGGATGTCAGGAGCATCAGAGCCCAGAGGTTCCAGACCAGGGTATGTCCCAAGGATACATCTTGCCTTGGCCAGAGCTTGGCCACTGAGCCAAGCCAGGGGCCAGGGCTGTGATGTGGACCAACAGCGGCTGGGATAAGCTGGGGACTTTTTGACGTAGTTTGCATCCACCAGGGACCATGACCTCATTCTGGATAAACGAGTTATTTGGAGAACCGGAGCTCAAATAAACAAGCTTGCAGCGCGAAGATTACACACACACACACACACGCACGCACATGCTGTGGCCAGATGAATGTGCATGAAACAGAACACACAATAGTGACCAGTCTGTTTCCAAATGAATTTCTGACCTGTAGTGTGCCTGGCTCTGTTTGTGGAGAAAGGCCATGTAAGGAAAGTCAAAACCACTTCTCTCTAAATATTATATTATATTATATTATATTATATTATATTATATTATATTATGCTCAAACATACTGCATGTCAAATGTATTCTATTTTATATTACAGGTACAGATTTATAACATATAATATGCACATAGGTAGACTTAATCATGTTATTATCTCATATCAATATATATGTATACGAGGTGTTTACTTTATGCACTTCCCATGATGCAATTGTATCCCTATGTCTGCATGCTAAGGACACACGTCACACACATACGTGTGTGCACAGTTACATCAATATAAGGTGACAACTATGTCATTATATACACCCAAATGCCCTGTTTGGGCAAGGTATTTCATATACACACATGCTTGATTGTATCCTAGGCACATGTATCCAGGCCAGGCATCTCTTGCAGACACAAAATGTGCAAAGACACCGAGAGATTTTATAGATTCACACCACCAAAAACAAGGTTTGGTTGCCAGCTCACCCTGGAGTCCCTCCAACTTGGTGGGGAGAGAGGTGCAGTGTGGAGCACTGGAGACCCACCAGGTGTCGGTGTCTCTAACCCATCCCAACAGAAAGACCCCCCATGCTACAAGCACAGATATGAGCTGCAAGCAGCCACATGTCCCTTCTTCCAGGTCAAAGCTGGGCACTCAGGCCCAAGCCCAGCCATCTCGTTCTGCCTTCGCCAAGAGTTACCCCCTTGAGTCAAAGCCGCAAAAATTTCAGCAGGACACAAAACTAGGATTGAAGCCGGGATGAAATCCCTCAGCCTTGAGGCTCAGAAAATACTGGCCTTTTGCTTGTCACCAGCTCTGCAGCTGAGCTCAGCTGAGCTAGTGAAGAAGGACCTAGGCAGCTACAAGAGAGCACAACTTGTCATTCTAAGAACACGCATCCCTACAGGAGGGAAATCCTCCAGAGACATAAACCAGCACCAGCCTACGTACACCAGTATATAAAGATCATCTGCACCGCTGAGGATATGTGTATGGCAAAAATTAGTGCCTCTGATTTGTCTGTGTAACATGCGTCTCTAGATTTCCTGGACACATGTGTAGCTTACGCAAGCCCCCCAAAAACTCCAACTGTCCTGACTGGCTAAATTCTCATTTTATGAAACAGTGTCCCTTCAAAAAAAAAAAAGAAAAAGAAAAGAAAGAAATAGGCAATGCGTGTTTTCCTATAGAACTGGGAAACTAAATCCCAGGGCCCAGAGCAAATAAAAAAAAAAATACCTCAAAAAAGGTCTTTCCTAGGAAAGTTTACACACACACAAAATTAAAAAATAAAGACCAAGTGAAAACTCAGCAGAGGGGAAAAATTCAGCTCAATGGGACTTTTTCATTTCTTCTATTTGGAAAAAAAAAATTTGTTCAGCCAAGGGGAAAGAAGAAAAAAAAGCCAGAAGCCTATTTCTCCGGCCAGGGACTGTGGCTGGGATGAGAATGGAAAGTTGTTTACGGCTTGTAATTAAGTTTCTATTGATAGCCCCAAACTGTGAAAGTTTATAAATATCTTAATGAATTGTTTGTAAACTCACCTGAATATACTCATCAACACTGCATAAATGTTTAGATAGAGGCATTGCTAATTCCACTCTCTCTCCTTTCTCTCTCTATTGTTTCGTTTTAGAGATATAATATTTTCACCCTTGATCCCTCCTCCCCCACCCCTCCAACATTTGTATTCCCTCCATTCTCAGCTATTTTTCTTCATTCTGACTTCCCCTTCAATCCTCCCTTTGCTGTGCTCTTGCCGACACATTTTTCTAGAAAGCCCGCTGGCAAAAGTCCCACTGACTCGAGCGGGTCCCGGCGGCAGCTAAAATAAGTTGTTACTGCGTTGATTCGGGGAGGAGGGGAAGAGGTCTTGGAATAAAAAAAGAATTTCAGATGGGCTTGGGTAGCTCATTTTGCTCTAAAAACCAGAGGGAACCAAGGGGGAATAGGCCGGCCGGCAGGGCTGGATGCAAAATAGCTGGATGCTATTTAATAGAAACATTTCCAGTGGGGCTGGGCTGCTTGGAAAATCAGGCAAAATCTTACTAGGATTTCTAGTAACTCCTCCAAGGCTCGGGTGCTAGCAAGCAGTCTGGGCTTGTGCTGGGGAAGCCGCCAGGAAAGCTCAGCACCTATTTTTTATCTACAGAATCCAGCCACCCGCACTAAGAAGAGGGTAAAAAGGTATCGAAGGCTTCAACTCTCCTCCCGCCGCCCCTCGGCATCCTGCTATATAAAACCCATTAAGGACTGGAAGGCTGGAATGGAGGGGCCACAACAGGGAAGGAGATGGATTGATTTTCCATCAGCAGAGCAGGGGAATTTAATATATAGCAATGGGTTTTTTTACATAAAAATATCTTCTGAACCACTTCCAGGCGCACAATGTAGCTCCCCGCCACTGGCCCCACTCTCTTGCTGTCCAAGCCCAGGGCTCATTGAGTACCCCTCGCTTGAAGGTGGCGGAGTCCCGCCAACCACAGACCTGTCCTGAATCCCCAAAGTTGAAAAAAACTCACACTTGCAAAGGGGGAGGAAAGCAGCCCGGTTGGTTAAGTAAATTGGATTTGGAATGTGTGACTAATAATTGCTTTAATGTATGCCATGTATAGCGCGGGTGTATTATACACATGTGAGCGACACGCTTCCCCCTAGATTAGACTCATTTTATGTAATAGGTTCAGGGAGCATGATTATATATATTAGCGAGAGGGGAACAATGCCCAGCCCTGGAAAATAAGGCCCAACGCTTTTGGGTGTCCCCCATTTCACGCCAGGCCCCTCTGAAGAATTGCACTGGGCACCGAAACACGACTTGAAAATGCAGGCCCACGCATCGATGTACAGACCCCAATAACACCTCTACTAAGCATGCACACACACATCCTACACATGTTTTATCAGTGCATGGCTCTATTTATATGATATATACATATAGGACAGAGATGTGCAGTGTGCAGAGGTGACTGCATTATTATTTATATTGGTAGGACAGGATGATACAGCTATACGCTAGCCAGATTATAAACCATCCCATTTTAACCATAGGTATATTATGCATATGGGATTACACTTTATATTCACACATACACACTATATGTATGCATATATTCACACACATAAATATATGGATTAATGCATTATATATTTGCATGTGCACTAATTAAATAAGATTATGTTTTATATTCATACATACATATGTTCATAGTCTATGCTAACCTGTATATACACTATGCATGCTTATAATGTGGGTTGATATAAAATATGGACATTTTTATAGATAAATATGCATGCATGTGTGTGCACACACATATATATTTTATATAGTGTGAATATTAAATATAATTGCATATAATTAGTACACACATATATATGTCTATACTCTATACAAATCCATATATATATAGAGAGAGAGAGAGTGTGTATGCATATAAAATAGAATCCTATAGAAATAGTATAAAAATACAACATGGGCTGGAATATAAAATACATAGCGTACAGTATCACACATTCACTCATACCTGAGTCTACATATGTAATTATACTATTGTTATAGACCCACAGTAAAATAATCATTCCTACATACCATGCACTTTATAATATGTAAATATACATGTAGGCCCATATATGTGATATATGGCTGTATGTGGCCGTATGTGATATAATTGTAATATTATGTCTTTATGATACTAAATATACTATATAAATTCATTAGTTACAAACTTATATACTTTGTATATAATATGTTGATTGTATTATATGTATCATATAATAGAATAAATAAATATATGTGTGCATGAGTGTGTACTCAAACCCATATTACATACAATGTGTGTAGTTTGTATATGTGATAATACTGCATACAAAAGCTAGAAATACTACACAGAGGCCCAAGGCCCATATACAGAATGTACACACATAATATGTGGATCTATTTATAATATATGGTGGGTGCATCTGTAATATAAAGTAGATAGACATGCATATCATATCAAATTATTTATACACGCACACACGCAGAGTAACCACATATAAAAACAGTATTGATTACATTTGCCTAATCACACTGAAGCACATGTGGCATGGCACTAGATAGCTAAAACGCACACGCACACTTGTTATATTGTTGGTAAGACGCACATTCAAAAACAGGCATATTCATTACTGCACACACACACTGTCATGTATGTATGTGCACACGTGTGCATGCGTGTGCCTCCACGAAAAAAAGCCAACATTCAGTACAACTGGCTCTGTCATGTTCCAGGGCACAGCACCACTGCAGGTAATCATGGGCTGAAATGTTGCTTCAGCCCAGCCAAGCCTCTCCCTGGTGCCTGCCCCCACTTCTGCCCCAGAGGCCCTAGCTAGTAATTTCACACTGGTGAGTAAAAGGACAACTGGGGTGACTTAGCAGCTCCAAACAAAAGGCAGAGGGAGCCTTTGGAATGATGGAAAGAAATGTGGTGAGCCCAACAGCGGGTGCCCCTGCGAGCACACCCCTGCCCCTGACAATATAACACACACTTGGACAGCGCGTGCCCCTTCAAATGTCTGTGGGACCCCTACCACCACTGCTTGAAACCCTGATCACTTCCATTCCAGCCCCAAGGCTGCTCTACAACCCCAGGCCTGCCCTACTACTACTGAATTCTTGCCTCTAATCCCTCTCGATCCAAAGAGACAGCATCGTGAGGGCAGAGGAGCCCCTGGCATGGGGTTGAGGTGGAGGATGTAGGATAGGGCCCTCCAAAAAATTTAAACAACCCAATTCTAAGCCTCTTCTCGGCCTGGTACGCAGGCCAAGACTGGGGCTGCCCCTCAAGCTGGGAATGAGCGGGACTGCTCCAGCAGCTGAGGTTAGACAAGGCTCAGTCTTCAAAGGCTAATAAGAGGGGGAAGAAGAAACCCCAGGCCAAACCTTTGCTGGGAAAACCAGATCAAAAGCAAGAGGCTGAGAAAGAAAAAGAGGTGGGGGGCAGCAAATGTGCCAGGCTGGTTTTAATTCACCGGGCACAGACAAGGGGCAGCTCCAAGAGCGCAGGCCCGGCTTTCCTTCCCAGAGGCAGAAATGAAAGTGTTCTCTGCAGCCTGGCAGCTACCCAAGGCCAGGACGGCCAGCCAGGAAAACAAACAGCCAGGGGAAGATCTCCCCCAGAAATGGCCCGAACTGCCCCAGCTGGAAAGGGAAGGTGCTGGGAAAGTAGGGCCTGGAAAAACTGGAGCAAGAGCTGTCCCTGATCCCCAGCTCTGTGGCCAGAGTGAAGGCCAGGCGGGCAGCACCAAGGAACAGCTCACTCCCAACAGAGCTGACTACGGCCTAATACAGCTTAGGTATATAGCGATGAATAAATAAAAACACTGATGCTGGGGAGACAGAGAGAAGCATGGGCCTGGACACTAGAACCATTCAGCTGAAGCCTGCACCACTGCAGACAGCGACAAGTTTGGGGCAGGATGGACAGGGTGGAAATTATGAAGTAAAACCTAACAGCAAAACTCCTCCCAAGGAAAAGAGGATTCCTCCCTAATTAATGGAGCCTTGTTAAATTTGTCCGCAATCGGCTATTATCTTTTTACTATTTTTTTCTGTCTTGGGCCCACTACGTTTGCCTGTTTTTCTTCATCACTTTTCTGTCTCATCCAGCATTGCCTTAAAGCCACAGGACAGACGTGCTTATACGTGCCCTGGCCCTGCCACTGCCACCACGTTAGGATTGTTTTATTAGGAGCTACTGGTTTTTAATTGTTCTCCTGGCACCCCGGAACATAGCGGCAGGGGGGCGGGGAGGGAGGGAGATGCCTTTATAAATGAAATTAATATCATTAACAAGGCTGCTGGGGCACAATAGGAGCCTCTTACGCATAACAGAGAAACATAAGCCATCCCGTCGGCGATACGGGAGGAAGCACAATAAATCACGGCATAACTGGAACAGGCCTGCATTCTAGCAACAGCCAGAAGACTCCATGTATCGCATGGGTTATATATATGCACGCACCAGTGGTGAGCTGCATCGCCCACTCACAAGGGCATGAGAATCACGTATTCTAAATGCACATGTACTGGCCAGGCATGGTGCTGATGTGATACAAATGACTGAAACACCCACACACTATATTATATTATATTATATTATATTATATTATATTATATTATATTATATTATAGAAACAGAAGTGGCAGATATATATTATATACGTATGTATGTATATACATATATTTTATCTATATATACAGCAACACAAGCTTTTAAGTATAGAACTATGAGATGTGTGTATGTTACACCCAAGGAAAATAAGAGGCTTTATCTTTTTTTTTATACAAATATATCTATATAGATATTTTTGTAGCTATATAGAGCTATAACTCCCATGCACTATTGTATTATCCATCCATCTATATGTGTGTAGACAGATAGATAAATATGTATAGAGAGAGAATATACAGTCTCTCAGATATAATGCATACACACACACACGCATATGCGCGCGTGCACACACACACACACACACGTAAATATGCACAAACTACCTAATATTTAGATAAAGAACTAAATTTGCCCAACCAGTAATAACATTACAGCAGTCCCATTTCTCCTGCTTCCACCAACCAAATACCGCTGGGATCTAGAACTAAGAAATGTAGAAATATAAAAAATATATAGCTAAGTCCATGGAAGACGCAGATTCTGTACGTGCACACATCTCTAGATGCATACTTTATACCAACGGGAATGCTCTGTATTATCTAAGTGTCTCATACCTTGGGTACAGCTCACAGATGCATGTATATACAAACGTGCAGTACCTACGAGACATATTTATGGAAAGGTTTTCCTGTAAAAATAAGCAAAGGTTCCTTATTTCTATGCCTCCATGTACCTGGCAGCTGCTTATTCATTACTAAGCTGCCATTACCGCTGTTTGTCTCCGGAGTAACTTGCAAAACTTAGAAACTATGCTCCAAAAAGCAGAGGCCCAGCTTTCTAAGAACTGTGCTGTCAGCACCTAGGAGAGAAATATGCAATGGTTTATTTGCCCTGTCCTCAAAGCAGGTCAACTGCCATGAGCCCACACTAGCCCATAATCAATAATCACGATAATTCAAGCCAGCACTATCCAGTATGCCTCTGTGATGAAACCAGCCAGCACTGAAATGCTAGAAGCCCCGTTTTCCCTGCATCCCCCCAAATGCACAAATCACCTCGCAAAGATTTTTATGCCATGCGCTGCAAAAGCAGTGAAAAACCACAGAAATTACGGCCAATTATAAAGCTCCATCTCTGTCAAACCTCAAAAAGGCCAACATGGGCAAAAAAGAAAAGGGGGAAAAATACATATAATTAAAAAAACCCTCCTTGCTAAAAAACCAACACTCCTTCCTAGTTGTGGGTGCTGCTCACATACATTTATTTACTTGGCTACTTAGTCAAGCAAAAGCAATTTAAAACAATAAAGGGGCAGTGAGATTTTAGAAGCCTGCAATGGACGCTGCTATTTTGCAAAGCGAATAAAAGCAAGAAGGTTTGTCCTGAAGAGGAAAACCAATGGCTAATTTGCAAAGATTTTTTTAAAAATGATAATGAAAAGATGGTAAAAATGCTCAGAATTGGCCTTTTATTAATTTAAAAAAATGTAAATTAAAGGGCAAAAATTAAGCTCCTTTCATTTAAAAAAAAAAAAGGAAAATAATTCACGCCAAGCAGGTTTTCTTCACAACCTAAAAAAAACCCTCCTGAAATCCTCTCTAGGAGGAGGCTGGGCTCTAACTCATCGCCTGACAACTTCGCTCTCTTGCATTTTTAAAGAAAACTTGCTCCACTCTCTCGACCCCTCTTCCCCCCTGTCCCTAGGAAATATTCCATCAGAGAGGACGGGGATTAGCAGGAGCTGCGGGGCTGGCTTGAAGCTGAGCAGTTCTTCCTTTCTGAGAAGCTTAATTTAAAAACAATCCCCCCACCCGCTCTCTAATGCCACAAGAGCCCTGGGACAGAGTTGGGGCTGGAGGTTTTTTCAGCAAACTCCAAAGCAAAAGTGCTTTCGCTTCCCTGAACCTTCACCATGCTGCTTTTGGGATGGGGAATGATATCCATATACCCCCCAAAATGGAAAACGATTTCCCTTTTTAGACCATCTTAACACCCTGCAAAATAGGTTACCTGCTCCAAATACATACCCTCAACCCTAGGAGCTGCTAAAATGCCAGCACTTGCTTTAATTTTCACTCATCAGATTATAAAGAGGGTCGTTGTTGTTGCTGTTATTGTTATTATTATTAATAATGATAATAATAATTTTTAAGAGATTTACAAAATTAATTTTCTTCTGCCTCCAAACAGAATCCCTCCGTCTTTGCTCACAAATGTCACAAACTTCCAGCTAACCATCCCAACCAACCAAGCTAATTATGAGCAGTGACTTGTCTGAAAACTCTGAGCTGCAAAGTTAAGGCATCTCAGTCTCTTGCTTTTAAAATATAATAATAAAAAAAATCCCCTGGTTGAATGAAGAGCAAAATCCAACACTACTTTGCTCTCTAGATTTGTGGGCTGAGCAAGGAAGAGGAGGGCAAACAGGGGGAGTATGGACTGTTTCCCAAGGCAGATCATCCACAACAGACTCCAAAAGGGACAAACTTTAAGGCATTTTCTTATCTTTTCCCTCCTCTCCTGCTTGGTTCCAAATACTGCAAAGGTCCCTGTCTTTTTGTCTCTTGGCAGCTTGTAACATTTCAGCTCTTTCCCAGCTTGGATCAAGGAACGAAGCCCCAGTGACACGGCTCAAATAATAATGAAAAAAAAGGACTTAGGCAAACTCTTCCCGCAGCCCCCTTGCTTGCACCAAACCCCCTTGACTTGCACGTCGCACTTTCTGCAACTCCCTCTTCCCCCCAAGCCTCAGACACAAGGAAACCCCCTGGCTTTTCCCCCCCCTTCTTTCATTTTTCTTTTTAAAGTCTGGTTCCTGCAGAAGCAAAACTTTTCCAGCAAGGAGACAGAGGAGGTGAAAAAAAAGGCAATGGGGGAAAAAATAATAAATCTCCCCTACCTGCCCCCGAGTAGCGAGAGCCAAGTAGCAGGCACAGGAGGGGGAAACAGTAAGAAAGCTTTAGTTTGATCCTGGATTTGGACAGGGCCGGGGATATAGCTGTGTTCCACAGCAAAGGACAAGGCTGGCTTAGCTTTGCCTCTCCTCCCCTCCTTGGAAAAGAAAAGATCTCAGTCCCTTGCATCTGTAGACACCAGAGGCAGGGAACTCCCCAGCAGCTTGATGCCAGACACAGCAATGGAGGGGGGGATTAAAAAAACCAAACCCACCCACCCAAGTGTGCCCCAGCAAAGGCCACTATTAACACCCCTCCTTCAAAGTTTGCCCTGCTCCCCCCCCACAGTTTCCAAACCAAACTTGCAAACCCCAGCCCTGCCCTGCCTTGCAGCCTCTTCTTTCGCCTTTTTTTCCCTTCTTTTTTTCCCCTCTTTTTCCTTTCTTTTTTTTTATTTTCCCAATAAATTTGGGAGAAGCGCCATTTTCTAAACTCCTAAACCCATGTGCAGTGAATATAACAAAGACCTTGGAAAGATGCCATCAAACCCTCTCTCTGTGCAGAGAGAGGGAGAGAGAGAGAGAGAGAGGGGAAGAATTTTTGTTTCCAACAAAACCGCACGGAGACAGAAATAATCCTCGGAGCGGCACCAACAACACCGACTTTGTGCCGGGCGAGGGGAAGGGGAGAGAGGGGGGGAATGAAGGAGGAGAAGAAACCCAAGAAGAGAGGGAGAGAGAGGGAAAGGGAAAGAGAGAGAGAGGGAGGGAGGGTAGGAGGCAGCAGCCCGGCTGCGGGTGGATGCGGGGGAAAGGCGGTGGGGCGGGGGCTCTGTTACCTGGGTCAGGCAGTAGGGGGAATACATGGTTATTTGGGGAGGGCCGATGTTGCGCCACCGTGTGTCACCCGGAGCTCGGCTGGGGGAGCCGCCGCATCGCTAGCGCCGCCGGCAGAGAGGCTCTCGCGCCGCGCCGCGCCGTGACCCCGCCTCGGAGCGCTGAAAGTGAAAGTTTAGACAAAGTTTGGAACCGAGGAGACTTTTGCCTGGAGAAAGCGGCAAGCTCCCTCCCACCGCCCGCCCCGCCCCGCGCGGGACCGAGGAGTCCGGGGCGTGCACGCACACGCACACACACACACACAACACGGGCGGCGGGCGCACACGCATGGAACCCAGGCATCCGAGACACACTCATACACACACACAACACAGGCGTCAGGGGCACACGCGCAGAAGCCCAGGACACACGCACGCACACACAACACAGGCATCGGGGACACACGCACAGAACCCAGGAGTCTGCGATCCCCACACACACACGCACGCACGCAGTCCCCAGATGCCAAGGATACGAACACACCCGCCATCACGGATACACGCGCGCGCACACACACTTGGGATGCTTGGGTGGGGGTGTCGCATGGAAAGTGGAGCCCCTCGGCTGAGTGTGTGTCGGACTCCTGGGTTCTGTGCGTGTGCCCGTGTGTGTGTGTGTGTGTGTGTGTGTGTGTGTGTAGGGGGGACGCGGGACTTCTGGGGTCTATGCGTGTGTGTGTGTGGCACTGCCGCACTTTGGGACACGCAGACACACACACATGGGATTACCCCCGCACCACCACCACCCCGTTTTCTGCCCACCAGCGGCAGCCCTGGGAGGGGGCAACCCGGGCCAGGTGGGGGGCGGGGGGGAGCCGGGGGATGTGCTGGGACTTGACCCGCGGCAGAGTGGACACACGGGCGGGGGGAGCAGCGACGTCATCCCTGGCCGCAACGTCAACGATTCAACGTTAAAGACAGCCAAGCCTCCTCCGCCCCACACACACACCGAGACAACGCGGGGCCGCGACCCTGCGGGGTCGGACAAACAGACAAGCGGGGGAGGGAGGGTCACACAGGAACAGACGGACTGACCGCGGGGAGGGGTGAGGAGGCGGACAGACCAGGGCAACCATGGACCGGAGTAAGCGCACAGGCGGTCGCTACATCCGGACAGATCAGGGCAGGTGGGGACCTAGACTGACGGAGCTGCCGCCCCCTGCCCCGGGGTTGCGGGAGTGGAAGGGGCCCGAGGGGCACGCAGCGCCCTGCCCCCAGGCCCCCAGCCCTTGTGTACTGGGGCGCAGCACCTACATCAGGACAGACAGGCTCAAAGACCAGCGCTGCCGATGGGGCAGACACTGGAACTTGCACTCAGGGGCTGACAGGTACATGTTGGGGTGGACACGCACACACACACAGAGCTGGTCACACACCTGCATGCACATGATATACACAGAGATTGGATACACACAGGGACTGGACACATATGTGCATACATGACAGACACACAAACACAACCTATACATGGCCCACTCATAGGTATATGAGAGATCCACACACCAGCACAGGTGCTGGATACACACCAGGGAAGCATGAACAGATATAAACGTGCACTGGATATGCACAGAATATGCACATGCACACATACATGCCAGATTCACATTCGCAGCACACACCCAGGTGCAGGAAGCCAGATCAAACACACAGTGCAAGAGATACAGTGGATGCAGGCCCATGGAGAGCAAACACATGCATGCACACGCACCCTGGGTCCAAATGCATGAAATACACAGTGCACACAAGCAGAAACCCAATACACAGGCAGTGAGCACACACACACATATAGGATCCCAGTACACAGACAACGATTGCATGCACATACATGCACACACAGTATCCCAATGCAGACAGTGAACACATATGTATAGACACATGCAGGATCCCATTGTTTTGGTGCCCGGTTATGGCTTTGAGGAACACCTGAGCCCTCCCAGGGCCAGAAAAGCTACAAGTCCTCTGGGGAATGCCCTCCCTACCATTCCCCCTGCAACATCCCTGCCCCTTTCCAACATGCTGGACCCCAGGGCCAGGTCGGGCAGGTGGAAAGGGACATAGACAGCCAGAAGCCAAGCTGGGAATGAAACCAAGGAATCCAGGCTCCTGGTTCTCCCTGCTCCAACCATGCAGCCCCCTTCCCCTCACGGAGCCCAACTCAGGCCTCCACAGCAGCAACCCCTAAGGCACCCTATAAGCTCTGGGGCCTCTTACACCCTGCCAGGATGCACATGAAGCCCCTTCCCACCATAATGGGGTCCCCCAAGGCCAGCTGCACCCTGGCCCTGCCCAGAGAAGGACCCCCACATCATGAATGCATCCCACCCCTGTCACATAGAGCCCTGCCAGTGCCCCTCACTCCCACAGCTCCTTTGCCCCCCAGCCCTGCTGGTGCTCCTCACTCCCAACCCACGGCCTCTGACCTCCAGCAAAGCCCTGCTAGTGCCCCTTACTCGCAACTCACAGGCCCAGCTATTCCATTTCCACTCAAAAACCCTGCCACCATCATGCCCATTCCCAGAGGCAGTGCCATGTTTGAACAATATGCCCCATTCAGAGGGAGAAACTAGAGCACAGCAAGGGGGATGTGGGTTAGAAATTAGGGGCACTGGCAGGGTTGTGGGGGGGACAGGGGGCTGTGTGTCAGGAGTAAGAGGCACTGGTAGAGCTGTGGGAAGGGCAGAGGGCTGTGGGTCAGGAGTGAGGAGTGCCAGTAGGGCTGAGAGGGACAGGGGGCTGTGGACCAGGAGTGAAGGGCACCCTATTCCTGGCATAGCTCCCCCCACTCCTTCTTGGCTGACTCCAGCTCCATGAATCCCACCCCCACATCCCCACTGCTGCAGCTGTGCCCCTGCCCACATGCCCCACCACACTGGGCTGATGCCTACATCAGCCCAACCGTGACAGGAGCTGCCAATGATTTTGGGGGTGAAGCGAGGGTCTCCACCACTCCATGGCTCACAAGTACCAAAGGGAGAAGCCCACCAGGTCTATCCATCCCCCTGCCTGGGCCCAGCCCCCACCAGCACCCCCTCTTTCAGCCCCTACCCCATGCCCCTTTGGGGTACAATAGAGACCATCTGTGCCCCTCCCCCCGTGCCTGAGGCTGCCAAACCTCAGATGCCAGGGTCTGTCTCATTGTGCCCAAGCCTGGCAGCTCCATGCCATGTGCCAGCGCCTCCAGCCCCCACCCACCCCACCCCCACCCCAGGCAGGTCCGGCACCAGGGGAGGGGGGCACTGGGCATTTCCCTCCCTCTTTTTTTTTTTAATTGAAGCTTTTCACATTTGGGAGGCAAACGTCAGGTGGCCGCGGGCAGTGTTGGCACAAGCCTGGCAGAGGGAGGGGCCAGGCTGGCAATGCACAGAGCCTTACTGGTGCCCCTCACTCCCAACTCACAATCTCCCACCCCTCGTGGTGCCCCTCACTCCTAACCTGCAACCCCCTGTCTCCCAGAAAGATAGTGTCACCACTCTGCCAGCCTCTCTAACCCAGAAGCGGGGGGCATAGGACACCCTTGGACCCCTATTGGCAGACTGTGCCAGAAGCCCCTCAACCAGGCCCCATGGCTTACTTCTGCCCCCCACAGTATTTTCTCCCTGCCCTAAAGGGGTCTGGAGCATGTAACAGCTGGGCCTGGGAGCCAGGGAAACCAAGGCATAGAGAAGTGAGAGGTTGCAGGAATACAGGGAGAGGGACCCGAAGGGAGCCTAACAGGCCAGGCTCCCAGCATGTTCTGCTCTAAGCCTGCCACATCCCCTCCCAGACATCTCGGGGGTCTGGGCGGTGCCCAGTGCAATGGGGCCCCATTCCTGGTGCCATGGTAACCCTTTTCCTGACTCCCATTCCATGGACACTAGGCAGCAGCTCTCACCTCACACGTTCCATGCTGACTGCACAGGACCCACCATGCCCCTGCTGTGCCTTTAGTCCATGCCAGGGTTTCAGCCCCCCACCTCCTCTCACCCCCATTGGGTAAACCTGAGGCAGCACCAGTTGCTGGGGTTGGTGATGAACCCTGGGCATTTGTGCAAGAGAACAACTGGAGTGGAACCATGTCCTGGCATCAGCTTCACATACCACCAGTGGGGAAATTGAGGCACAAGGCAAGATTGGGCAGGACCCCTGGTCACCCAGCAAGTAGCTGGCAAAAAAAGGAAATGAACCCAGGTGTCCTGAGCTGGCTGAGATGAAACCTCGGGGGTCCCCGCCTGGCCCAGCCCTGGGTTCAGTCACCTGAGAAATGCTGCTTAGTCGTGAGGGCAGGAGGCATGATACACTCCTGGGCAGGATGGGGCACTGCACCCCCAGGGCCTCCACTGTGGTGGTATTAACCCTTGGTTTGCCAATGCCCAGGGGTCATCAGCCCCAGTGCTTGGCCCCATGGACTATTTGAGACCCTTCTGGGCCTGGCTCCTGGCTGGGAGGGGAGATAGAGACCCTCAAATCTCCCTTGAAACCCGCAGGGCCAGAATGGGAATATGGGTGTCTCCATCCTTGCCACGTGGGGCCCTGGACATGTCCAAGGAGTCTGCATGGAGTTGACCCTTACTGGAGCTGGGAGCTGGACCAAATCTGACCCCCATGGGCCCAACTGCCCTGTGGGTCTCCAACCCCACCAACAGGGCACAGCAGCTCTGAGGGCAGGATCCAGCCTGGGCCGCCAGTCTCCCATGGGTTCCCCCCCATCTCTGGGCACCTGAAGCGTCGCCCTCCCCCACATGCTCCCGTGAATTCCACGGGGTTTTAGCCAAATCTTGCTTTAAAAAAAAAAAATCAAGCCCTCCCTCCTTCTCTCCCTCCCTCAGCAGCTGACGCAGGCGGCGGCGACAGGCTTGAACTTTGCTCTATCCAAACTCGCGCTTGCTCTTGCCAACCGGGGTGGGGGGAGGCAGTATCACTTCGGTGCCTGCCTGTGAATCTTGTCGGCGACGACTGAGACACTGCTGTCAAAATACGCCGGGGCTGCATATGCTTCCGGGCAAGGGACGGGCGGCAGCGAAAGTTTCTGGGCAGACAGGGGGAAAAAAAACCCAACACACACACATCACACACACACACATGCACGCAAACACACGCAAGCATACACGGCACAAAAAATTTCAGCGGCTGGGAATAGCAGCCAGCCCGAAACGTCCCCCTCTGCCCCCCCCTCCGGGTGTAAGCCAGCGTGCCGCTTCCTTTGCTGCCTGCAGATCTGGGCTGAATATTTTTAATAGCGTTGGTTGAATTCAGATGTTCCCGTGTTAAAATAAGCCTGTCTTGGCTCTGACAGGCCGAGCACTGACGCAGGCCTGGCTCTCCCCCCACCCCCAACCTTCTCCACAAACCGGGTTCAGGCTGTGCCAGCCCCCACCTCCTGCCATTGCCAGCCTGGCCTGGGGAGACACTGGGACCAGACCACAGTGGGCCCCCAGCCCTGAGCCCAGATGGGTGCAGGGCCCAGATGGCTACAACTAGGAACATGCAGCACCTAACACCAGACTGTACCCATAGGAGCTACCATAATATGCTTAGTAATGCCCAGCAATTGGGGGCATGTTCCCCGGGGGCTACCATAATCCATGTAATATTGAGCAGTACCCAAAGCAATGGGGTCCTGACTCAGGACTGGGGGAACAGGCGGTACCATAATTCACTTTTGGTCCTTGTCTCCCAGTGCTACTGTAATAAGCTTAATACAGCATCCAGCATGGGGTCCCAGATGGACAGGGCTACTGTAATAGCCTTAATAAAGTGCCATACCCATACCTCCTTCTCACAAGTGATCAAAGAGGACCATTTTAATCCTGGCTCAAGGCTCCTCTGCCAGGCGCCTTGCTGGGAGCCCTGCCTGAACAAGGGCTGCAGGGCTTGATTGGTTCAGTTGTCAGGCTTACTGGCTGATGGGGCAGCAAGCTTGGGCATGGGCCCCAAGGAAGTGGATGGGGCCTGCCCTCATCCCCCACACTCCTGACTCTGATTCCATGTAGGCCAGAAGCCCCATGTCCCAAAGCCTCTGAGAAACATAAGACCCAGCTGTACAAATCATCTCTGCCCAGGAGCCAAGACTGACTGAGACCTTCATGTCCTGAAACCTCCCATCTCCTCAGGGAAAAAGGTGAGGCCTGACTCTTATTTTCCCATGAAACACAAGTCCCCCTAAAGCCTGCTGGGCTGAGGGGTTTAGAAACCTGGACCTGCCTCATGGGGCTTTCACTTAGGTCCCAAGGAAACCCAGTGTGACCCCGAGGGATGGATGAATGAAGGGAAGTGCCCACCCCACCAAGCACCTGTGAGCATCTAACTCACTCAGGGCGCAGGCTGGAAGCATTGGAGCCCCAATGAGCACACCTGCCTGCCCCCTCCTGGGCAGGAGCCACCAGGTTCACCAACAGGCCCTGACAGCTTCTGGGCGGCATTCTTCCCACAAGCAAAGATTTCTAAGCAGCCGGCCTCAGCCCGCCAGTAACATTAGTCAGGGCTTGGTTTCCAGCCTGCATCTGCTTGCTAATATCGACTGATTAAATGCAAATTATTAACCCCCCCACTCCACCCACAAACACGCCCTGCATCAGAGTCTTTATGGCAAGGTAGGTGAGAAGGGAATTGGGCTGATGAGATTGCGATCACTGCTCACGCCTGCCCCTTTGATTTTTTCCAGACACATCAGTTTTGCATTCCCCACCACCTGATCTGTTCCCAGCCCTGACTAAAAATTGCTCAGCTCCATAAAAACCCCCAGAAACTCAACTGATGTTGCAGATACCTGTCTAGAGAGTTTTTAGGACATTTCTCTGGAGTGGAAGGGAAGGGGAGGGAGGAGGCAGCTTGGGGCTGCTTCATTTGAAATAGACTCTTGACTGATTATATAAAATCGAGGTGTCAAATCTTGATACAATTCATAAATGGGTGGTTTTGATATGCTGCCACACACGTACACACACACATGCACATGCACACGAAGCCGTGGGTGTGGAAGCGAATCCAAAAATTGCCTTGTTTGAACTTTGACTTGTTAGTTTTGTACTGCAGATCAAAAGCAAACACATGTAAGCGCGCACACGCACACGCTCCCAGACTCTGTGTTTGTGTGTGTGTGTGTACACATACACACAGAATATAGGACACTTAACGATGCCTTGTTGGTTTTTAAGCAAAGATTGAAACCACACACACACTGTATGTATATCTGCATGTATTTTACACACACACAGAGGATATAGGACACAATTTACTGCTTGCTATAGAGACCCAGCAGGACCCCAACCACATCACCAAGCCTGTCTGGATTTCAGGCCCCGATCAGCGAAGGCTTCTTACCCACTATCCAGTAATCTGCTTCCTTTTTGAGGCCCTGATGCCACAATCAGCCTCTCCCAAAGTGAGCGTCATATGCAGCCCCTTAAAAAATCAGGATCTTTCCTTTCAGATTTGGCTCCAATCTGTTTCAAACATCGAACAGACTTCAAACAGCCGGCAAAAGCAAACATGGCGTCTCCACAAACTCTTGAGGCCAGTGGCTGTCTCTAGCTAGATATCTGTACAGCTCCCAGCACAAGGGAGCCAGCTCTCATTAAAGGCCTTTGGCAGCAACATGATACTCATGCACAATAATGTCACTCAGGTACACACACACGTTACTGTGCTCACAGTGCACAGAGCTACCAAGGCTGTATCTCTTTCCGATCTGAAATCCAACTTTGAAGAAAGTTCGTTGTTTTAAACAGAGTAAGGCTGCGACTGAATTCAGCTGCTGGTATTTGCAAATACCACCCCCCCCAGCTTTTTTTTGGTATTTTTGGTTTTTATTTTTCCAGAGACAAGAACAGCCCTTATCGATTTTTTCTCCTTGTCTCTTTATTTTTCCTAGCGATCAAAATGGGATAATGGAGTCAGCAGGGAGGGAAAACCACATTAAAAAACTATGGCAATCGGGTTTTGGCCTGGGCAGAAAGAAAGAGCCTTTTTCACCCCATTTCCAACTAAAATTGGCCAGTCGATGCTGAAAAGCAAGACCTCCTGCTCAGCCCAGGTGACTGCCTAAAAAGCACCTCATCCAAAAGCCTCATATGCCCCCTGGATTGAGAAAGGACCTGGCCACAAGCCAACAAACACTTAAAAAAAAAATCCTGACCATATCCCAGCAAAAAAATAAACCAAAAAACCAACAACCTTTGTTTGAAAACCTTTCTTCTGGCAAATAACTTTGTTTCATGGCCACAACTTTTAGGCCGTGTTTTATTTTTTAATTCACTTTCAAAGCCTGATGCTGCCAGCAAGCACATGTCACCAGGCCCTTGGCTGAGATGTGAGATTCCCTCCCTCCCCCAAATAGAGGTAAATAAATAAAATGGTGCACCCCCCCACCCCCCTTAGCATTTCACTTGCTTTTTATCTTAGTGAAAAGAAAGAGAGAGAAAGGAAGGGGAAAAAACCAACAAACCCACAGCCTGGAAAAAATCTGGATTTCTCCCAAGTCTCCTGGATTTTCTCTCCACACTCTCCCACACCACAAACATTGCTTCATGTTGCTGCTTTAGTCCCCCTCCCCACAAGCGAAGGGGTCAAAGAAAAAAAAAAAGGAAAAGACAACTTCTTTGAAACGGGGCTTCAATTCAAAGCTTTAAAATGATTTCCTATGGAGCCGGGTTCCTCCTGCGGCATCTACGGTGACGGCTGCCTGGGCTGGAAATTGCAGCCCAGCTTCTCTTGAGAAAGGATTTGGGGTTTTGTTTTAAATAAATCTGTGCATCCCTCTGACATCTCCCCAGCCACCTCCACCACACGGCCACTGTCTGCTTACAGCTGACCAGGCCACTTGGTGGTTCAAATAATAAATGGGAAAAAAAATGGACCTACAGATAGAAGGATCCACAGAAGAGAAAGCACCCATACCCCACCGCCAGCACTGCCCCCCCAAACAGAGATGTTCACAGGCACTGACCCCACAGCAAGAAGGGGCTGGAAGAGGAGACTTCAAGCCTCTGGTTAATTCTCCGCTTCCCCGAGCTGCGTCTGATCACTCTGCCATCCGAGTCTGTATGAGGGAGGGGACGGACGTGTTGCCTTAGACACGTGGAAATCCCTTAGACCTTTTGACATCCTGCAACACCCCAAACAAAGTATAAACAAGTGTTGGACAGTCCCATGGCTCCCACACACACAATTACATGTGCACACAGATCCACCATGTGTAGAAACCTGCACTGTCTATCCACATGTTTGTTACGTGTAATCAACTCCACAGATCACACCGGAGATATAGGTGAGCTAGAGACATGCAAGTGACAGTGCTCTACGCTGCTAGATGGGTGACAATACATATTTCTGGTTACGTAAACATGGTTTATACAGCTATAAGTATAGCCATATTGAGACAGATACATGCACAGAGAGCTGCATCATGCTATACATATACTTCTATGTATTATAATGTATACATTGTTATAAATACTGCCACCTCTAATATAGTAGTATATGTTTCAATCATAAAACTGCCATATATCTATATAGTAAATATACTTTCATATATTATATAGCACTGAATGTAGTCATACTTCATGTAGTCATCCTGTCATCTATTCCGACAGTATGGTAAATATACTCTCATATATTATATACTGTTGCATGTATTCTTATTATAATGTTGCCCTATAGTGTATCCTGTTATCTATTCTTACAGTATAATAAATATATGTTCATATACTATATAATATAGCATTAATTTATATTATAACATTGTCATAGAATACATCCAGTTATCTAGTCCTATAGTATAATAAATAGACTCAGGTATATTATATGCTGTTGCATGTATTCATATGCTAACATGGTCATATGTTCCATCCTGTCATTTATTCCTATAGCATAGTAAATATACTCTCACATATTATAAACTGTTGCATGTATTCTTATTACTGTATTGCCCAGTATAGCATACTGCCATGTATTTGTATTGTATAATAAATATATTCTCACATATTATACACTGAGAACTTATATATTAGGTGAGAACACTATTATATAATGTGTTCTGTTATCTATTGCCATAGTAAATATATTTTGACATATTATATGCAGTTGTATGTATTAATATAGCAACACTGTCATATATTCCATCCTGTCATCTAATCCTAAATAGATGGTTAATATACTATCATATATTATATACTATTGAATATATTCTTATTATAATGTTACCCTATTTTGCATTCTGTTATCTATTCCTACAGCATAATAAATATATTCTCATATACTATATATTGTAATATGTATTCAAATGTGAACTGTCATGTAAAGTATCCTGTCATCTGTTCCTATAGTACAGTAAATACACTGTCATGTATAATATACTGCTACACGTATTTTTACTGTAACGTTGCCACACATTGCATCCTGTTATACATTCATATAATAGATATATTCTCATATAATTTACTATATACCACGGCATATATTCATATAGTAACACCGTCATATATTCTGGCCTGGCACCTATTCCTGTAGTATAATTAATATACTTGCATACATGACACACAGGTTCATAGTATAATGCTGCCTAGCGCATATCACGTACTCCTCCTATAGCTTGGTAAATATGCTCTCATATAGGAATGCATGCAACAGTGTGTGATATGATGCTGGTGTCATCTACTGCACCCTGTTACCTCTTCCTATACAGTAGTACAGTAAATGCACTCTCATCTGTTACATTCTGCTGCACCTATTTGTACGACGAGGTTACCCTGTGTTGTACTCAGTTACCCATTCCACCGGCAAGGGAAATGTGCCCTCCTACACCCTACACCACGGCGCCTCTTCATGCTAGCACACTGGCATTTGTGTCCCGTCCCCAGAGTGGGCAGCTGCCCCCCATTGCACGCCCTCACACTCACGTATCAGGACTGCTAGGAAAGGCCCCCGTGCAGCCCGCCCCGCTGCCCCCTCCCTGCCCCAACGCTGGGGGCCGCACAGCCCTTTCCGGGGCTGCTGACAGCGGCATGTGTCCGGCGCCCCGAGCCGCCATCGCACGCCGGACACACCGGCGTGGGGAGGCAAGGAGAGCAGCCGAGCCCTGCCCCGTCCTGCTCCCGGCCCCCCCACCCTCACCCCCCAGCCCGGGGCCGCCGCCCGTTGCGAAGCCCGGGCAGGAGCAGAGCCAGCTCCTCCTCCTCCGGAGTTTACAAAGTACGAACCGGTGCCCCGGTGGGGCGATCGGGGAACACAAAGAGGGGCTGTTGGGCACCGCGCAGGGGAAGGGCGCGGGGTGGGGGGCATTAGGAACCACCGGGGCAACATACCATGAGTCCGGCCGAGGCTCCGAGCGGGATGGAAGGGGGCAAAGGAGGAGCGGAGGCAGCGGCCGAGATGCAGCCGGCCTGGCCCGACCCAGGCAGGAGCGCGGGCTGGAAGGGGCCTCGGGTCCTGCTCGGTGCGGATCGGCCTGCGCAGCCTGGAGCCCAGCCGCCTTCTGCGCCGCGGCTCCGGCTCCGAGAGCCACTTTCGGGGCGGGGGGGTGGGGGAAGGAGGGAGTGAACCAGGGAGGGGGAGGGAGGGAGGGAAGCAGAGACCGAGCCGGGCCAGTGCTGTTCTGGCCGTCGGGCTGCCTCTGTCCTCCGGGGCCACTCTGCGGAGCCCTCTCCGGGGGGGTCCTTGAGGGGGTTGGAGGCCTGCCTTGCGGGGAGGGGGAGAGGGGAAAGGAGGGAGAGAAGCGGTTGGATTGGGGAAAAGGGGTGGCGGAGCTGTTCTGGGCTGGTGGGGGGCCTGGGCGGGAGCACCAGGGGATGTCAGTACCCCGCGATGATTGCGGGGTCGCCAGGATAAGCCGATCCCACCCCCGCCACCACGCTCCAAAGGGACACGGGCCGGGACGTCCTGAGCCAGCGAAAGTGCCCAAAGCTCAGAGCCCTCCTGCTGGGCGGTGGCGGAGGGGTGAGGGGCGAGACTAGAGACCAGGGCCGGGAGAGTGGGGCGGGGGGGTAGGGGAGCTGAGTGCGAGGCTTCGCTGGGGGCAAAGCCGGCCCAAGTTCATGGGGACGGGCGCAGTCCGCAGTGACCCCCCGGGACACGACCCCCCCTGCCGCCTCGGCTGCGCCCCCGCCCCTGCACACACAAAGATTGGCCCTCGGCTCCTGCCGGGTGGTGCCTGACAGCAGGACCCAGCCTGATGGCAAGCGCTGCTCCTTCTGGAGAGGCACGCGGGACACCTGCTGTCACTCACACGCAGAACCCAGGCGTCCCGGACACACACACACACACACACTGTCTCTCTCTCTCTCTCTCTCTCTCTCTCTCGCGCGCGCGCGCGCGCTCTCTCGCTCTCGCTCTCTCCCCCCGGATAACCGGGTCTCTCTCACACACGCGCAGAACCCAGGCGTCCGGGACACACTCATCCCCCTCCTCTCCCCTCCAGCGCGCAACAGAGGCCGCTCTCCCCCGCCCCACAGAGAAATTCTGGGGGTGGTCTTTGCCCCAGGCTGGGCGAGGGTCCTGCCCGGCTGCGCTGCAACCTTGCTCCTCTGCGGCCCCGAGCGCGGCTCCCCCTGAGCGCGGGTCCGGCAGCTAGCGGGACGTGGCTGGGAGGGGCTGATGCACCCCCTTCCCCCGCCCCGTTCCCCCAACCCGTTTGCAATCCAGAGGGCATCTCCCCCTGGCCCAGCCCCCCCTGCCCGGCTGTGCGGAGCAGCGAGCTCGGTCCGACTTCAGCGGAGCCGCTACTCAAACCCGCCTGAACGGCCCCACATCCTCGCCAGGCAGTCGGGACCCGGGGGCGGGTGGTCCCGTCCGCAGCATGGCAGAGTGAAGGGGCTGCGCAACGGGCCCGGGCCGGAGCCCCGAGCCTAGAGCCAGCCCGTGTGCCGGGCGGGCAGACAGCCCCACGGCCCAACTGCTGTCTCGGTGGGGTTCAAACCCACCTTGGAGGTGGCCAGGAAGTGAATAAAGCGCCTGATGGTGGGGGGGCAGGGCCTGCTAGAGGGGCACGGAGGGACTCTGAAAGGGGTCCCCAGCAGCCCGGCCAGGCCAGAGACCATCATCATCATCACCGACATCATCATGACTATCATGATTACTGCTACTGTTATTACTATTAGTTTTATTATAATTGCTATTGTCCTCATTATCTCTAGTATTACTACTTTTATTATTATTATGGTTATTGTCATCATCACTATTACTATTATTGCGACTGCTGCTACTGTCGTCATCACTATTACTATTGTCGTCATTATTATGTTACTATCTTAATCTCTATTACTATTATTACTATTATTATTATTGTCTTCGCTATTACTATTGTTGCTATTACTATTATTACTTTTGCTATTGCTCTCTATTACTAGTAGTATTATCACTGTTGTTATTGCTCGTCATCATCGCTATTATTACTCTTATTACTGTTGTTATTTTTTTGTCACCGTCGCTATTACTATTATTACTATTGTCATTGTCATCACCGTTACAATCGGTATCATTATTGTTATTGCTGTGGTCGTCATCACTATTATTACTATTATTGATGACCACGAGAATGAGATAACAACAATAACAATGAGGAAGATTGCAAATCCCCCCCCACACACACACTTCTGAGGCTGCGATGCAGGCGAGGTGAGGGTGGCGAGGGGCTGCGCTGCTGCGGTTATTCTCCGCGTGATCCCCGCAAGGGGCCAGCTCTCACCCTCCCCGTTATTTCCGCCATGATCCGGGCTGCGGCGGGGAGGAAGACGGGATCTGCGGTCTCCTCCTCTGCCCCTTCCCCGAGCGCGGAAACTTTTTAGGGGAAGCTTTTGTCAGCTCTGCCCGCAAGAAAGAGCCGGTGTCGGCACTCCCCATTAACCCAGCCCAGCCCTTCTCCCGCCGGGTGCCCCTGCCCCCTGCCCCCTGCCCCCAGCTCAGGGTAGGCTGGCCGGGCCGAGCCGGGACCTGATCCCCGCGGCCGGCGGAGAAGAGCTGGGCCGCCGGCGCGGGCGCATCCTGTGTTTATCCTCGAGCGCACTCCGCAAATGGCTGTTTGCTCTCGCTCCAATTTGTTTGAGTTTCTAATTAATTTGCCATCAAGATCCTAATCCGCGCTGACGCCTTCAACTTCCCCGAGTGAGAGAGGCAGCCCCGGAGTTGCCGGTGGCAGGCTAATGATAATAATTACCGCCACCAGCCTCTGCTCGGGTGGTGCTGAGCCGCGAGCTGGGGCTGCCCCCCAAATCCAGCAGCTTTTTCCTTGCCTCGCTTCTTCCCGCAGCTCCCGGAGGAGAAGGCGGCTCCAAGCCGGTGTGGAGACGGACCCCCGAGCTCGCGCGCGGGCCCGAGCCTTTCGGCCGCACCACGTGCAGGCGCGGGGTGCCGCCGCTATTGCTTTTCCCCTTGCAAGATCTTTAAACACCCCGTCCCCATCGCAGTTCCCCGCCGCCGCCTCTGTCCAGCCGGGGGAGACTCCCAGTCCCTCGGGTCTTCCCGGCCGAGGCGCTGAGGAGCGGGGGGAAAGGGCGCTTCTCCGCTGCTCGGGCGGGCAACAGCTAGTGAGGTCGGGAAGGGAGGAAGCGAGGATCTGCCGCTGTCTTCAGCCAACTCCTGGGGCTCAACAGAGCTGGGCTCGGGGTCCTGCTTTAACCCGAATGGGGAGAAAGGAGCATGGACTAGGGGGGCGTTAGAGATGCAAGGCGAGGTTTATGGTCAGCAGCAGCGTTATGATGAATAACCACAGCAGCAGCAGCACGTTACATCAATCTTCATCATCATCGCAATAATAGCAATCGTATTAATAAAATATTAAGAATATTAACTATATGAATAATACTAATGATACTACTACTAATGCTAATATTAATAATAATAGCAACAATAAATGATGACTACTATTATTACTGCTATTATTGCTATTACTATTCCTATTATTATTGCGATTACCATTATTATTGCTATTACTATTACTGCAACTAACATTACTTTTACTATTATAATTGCTACTGCTATTATTACTATTACCACTACTACTTTTACTATTATTACTATTACTACTATCATTGCTGCTACTATTAATACTATTATTGCTGCTGCTGTCATTATTACTGTTGCTACTACTATTACCACTACTATTACTTTTACTATTATCACTATGACTACTATCATTGCTGCTATTATTACTACTATTAATACTATCATTGCTGCTGCTGCGGCTATTATTGCGCTGCTACTACTATTACTATTACTACTACTGTCATCATCATCAACACCATTATTGTATCGGAAGCTAAGTAAAGGAGCACCCCGGGCTCCAGGTGACACTCCACCCGCCGCAAATTCGCGTAGATCAAATCGGGAGGGTTTTGCGAAGGATCGAACATAAAAGTGGAGGAGATCATACAAAACCGGGGACCGAAACAGCCGTGTCCTTTTGACTGAGCAGAGGCGGCAGAACCGCACGGCCTGGCCACGGGACCAGAGGTTGGCCCGGGGGGGCGGGAGAGGGGACCCATCCTGTGCAAGATCCCGTTTGGATGCGAGACAGTTTCAGGAGACAAGACCCGCCGGGCCGGGAGCGTGTGGGCGCTGCAGCCGCCGCGGGGGGGCAGTCCTGGCTTGTATGAGTAAGGCGGTCACTCGGAACCCCCCCCACAGGACCAGATCCCAGGACCCCCCCGTGGACGTAGGACTGGGGAATGTGCACCGGATTCTCACATCGAAGCGGCTCGTGAAATGTCTCTTTGGGGGCAGATACATTTAAAACCCGAGCGTGTTTGCAGTGCGAGCTGCGCCCCCCGGGGCCGGGCCATGCGTGGAACCGGCCGCGGGTTTCCCAATGGCTGGAAAGCCCTTTCTGACCTTTGGAGGGAGAGGGGCGGGTGGGAACCGGGCTGCCAGAGCCTCCCGCTGCCTCTTTGATTTCGAGGAGTAAGCAACGAAGCAGCCTGTACCCCCCGGACACTGCTATTTTCCACCCCACTCGTGAATTCAAGGCCGAAGGAGGGGGGACTGGACGGTCGCAGAGCTGCCGAGAAAGCCCTGCGCGACTTCCCAGAGAGTTTGGGGGAGGGTTTGAAGGCAGAGACTTCGATGGTTGGCGAGGGTGGAGGGGGGGAAGAAGGTAATAGCCCCTAGAGCGGCTCCCTCTCCCACGGGGGCTGTTTTCCACGCAAAGAAGAAGGAAAAAAATACCACTCCCCCCCAGATCAGAGCAGGAAGGGGTCTCGGCTTGTGCGGGCTCCCCGCTGCCCTTCTAAAGCTGGGGAGAACCCAGGCGTCCGGACTCCCAGCCCCTTGATCTCACCCCCCAAAGCTGGAGAAAACTCAGGCGTCCGGGCCCCTGGACTTTGGGCATGAACATCTGGGCAGACCAGTGCAATGCTCCACGGGCCGTGGCTGCACCAAGCTAGAGGCGTCGCCCCCACGCCCGTCGATCGCGAAACACCCCGAGACGAAAGTTTCCCGGGCGCGGTGCAGTAATGGCCCCGGATGACCGGGCAGGATGTGGAGATCCGCGCTTGGATCTAGACACTGACTCGGGAATGGATCTCATTTACTACTCGCTGGTTCTGAGCCGGGGCTGGGAAGGAAGCGTGGGGCAGATCTCGACGCTGAAGGGGCCAGATGGAAAGTCCCCGTGTCCGGGCAGTTGATCTGGGGCAGCAGGTCTCAGGATCGGGGCAACCAGCTAGCTATCCCAGGGGGCGGGAGGGAGCCTGGGACAGATGGACTGGAGAGGGGCAGATGGAGCCAGGAAGACCGGCAGACAGACAGAGGGAGCTGGGGTCTATGCCCCTCCCTCCCTGCCAGCCAGCGGGGTGTGAGGCTGAATCCCTGCCCCCTCCATGTGCAGTCCCCCCATCAAAAGGGAGGGAGTTCTCTGAGGCTCACTGGGGAAAATGAGGCAAAGAGTGAGGAGGGAGACAAGCTTGAAATGTTTAGGGAGGGTAGGGGGCAGCCAACATGGGGCAGAACCCAGGTGTCCCTGCTGCCAGGCCCTGCCCAGCTCTAAAGGCTTCCCCTCTCACTTGGGCAACCAGGATTCGTGCCTCCGCTTTCCCCCACCCCCGCACCACTTTGACCCACCAGGCCCCCACACTCCTAGACCTGGGTATGGGACCCAGTTATCCAACCCCACCCCGGTTCCTCCCACCCCAACTAAGCCACCTCCTTGCCCCTAGCTCATATGTAGCACTTTCCACCCCTGAATGAGCCACTTGCTCTCACTCGCTGCTCAGTGCCTTACACATGCGCCTGGTCAACAGACGCACAGCCCCCTGCCTCCATGGGCCCTTCTGTAGTATCTGCAGAGCCTGGCTGGCACACATTGTGGGCATCCAGGACCAGGGGGGACAGGTGAGTGGGTACCTGCTGGGGTGGTGCCCCCCAACCCCCACAGGCTGGCACCCAGGGAGACCTCTGGAGGAATCCCCCAGCTCTGGAAGGGGAGTGGGGACTGGGGAGTTATAGCAGGGGCAATTGGGAGGCGGGACACCTGGGTTCTCTCCCTGCTGTGACAGGAGAGTGGAGGCTGGGGGGTTGGAACTGGGAGTCCAGACACTTGGGTTCTCTACCCACTCTGGGAGGATGCACAGGGTTATTTCATGACAGTCAGGGTGGCCTGCTCAGGGGCCTGACTGTGGGAACCCCTCGGGTGTCCCGGCCACACCCTTCCATAGGCACCTGCCTGGCTCCTGGGGCCAGCTGAGGCCACATGGAACTGGCTGTACTCATAGCAGCCGGGGGCAGTGGGAGGGAACCCAGAAGTCCTGCCCAGCTCAGAATTAATCTCAGGAGCTCCCTGAGGGGCTGCAGCACCCACGTGCCCAGCCTTGCCCTGCCCCTTCCCCCCAGTGCTGGATCGTTCAGGGAGGGGCAGGTCCACAGTACCAGGAAAAAGGAGCCAGGCTGGGTCGCAACAGGTCCTCACCAGTCATGGCATGATGGACCAGAGGACTCCTCGCACACAGAAAGGGCAGGTCCTGCAGAGGCTGTTGAGGGCTCCCTGCCCTCCCAGAGCAGGGAAAAAACCCAAACATCCTGACCTCACTCCTATTTACTCTGTACATGTCTCATCACCCCCACATGCCCCAATTTCCCCCTTTATGAGAGACCCTGACTGGCCATGTCATGTCAGGGCCTGGCTGTGGTGGGGACAGGAGGATGATGGACCAAGGCTCTTCACCCTGTAACAGCCACTCCGAGCACCAAGGACCCTCCACAGGCCAGACTCACCCTGGCTAAGCCCACATTCAGCCTGTAACCACCCTCCACCCACCCAATCCCCCCCAGTTTGTGCTGGTGCCCCAGTGGTACCATCCATTAATACCATTAATAGTGAGGGGCCCAGCCAGGTCAAGCTGGATCCTACACCCAGCTGCAGTCAGATTCAGGGGCATGAAGCAGAGCCTGGGGCATGCACGTAACTCCCCAACCAGTCCCAGAGCTCAACTCCCTGCCCCCCATGACACAGCCAGCCCTGTCCCTGTCCCCCACTCCACCAGTCTTACCAGGTCCAAGGTCATCCTCCACTACCCCATTCCCAGGCTGGTGTCCAACTGCAGAAGGAAACCAGTTTCATTAGGTTCCTGTGAGACCCATGCCAGCTGCCACCTGTGGGCATGGAGCTTGCTGCAACCCCCAGACCTGTAAAAGGGGGGATCAACTCTGTAAGCACTTGAACCTAACCCCCCACTTCCAGAATGCCCTGACAGCAGCCAAGGCTCAGTCATTCCCTTGCCCATTCTTGGAGGATTTTTGCCTGACTCGCACTCAGCCCTGATGGCTCTCAGAATGCAGAGCCCTGCCCTAGCTTCTTGGCTGCTGGAACCCAGCTGGTCTGGTTAGCCCAAGGGTTGCAGGGCTGCTGTAGGACCCAGGAGCCCCTGAGGCTCACTGTGACTGTTTCCCAAGCTGGAGAGGCTAACTCTGCCCTGCCTCACAGGGACTTGGGGGCACAGGCCAGATTCTCCAGTGATGGGTCCCCACATGGGGCGGGGGCTGGAGTGAGAACTGGCGTGTGGGTGTGTGTGGAGGGGGTGGGGCCAGATGCCTGGGTTCTGTGTGAGTGGTGCCACACAGCAGGTGTGAAGGAACCTCCGGCAGCAGCTAGTCATGCCCTGAGGACCTGCTCCACTCCTGTTTTGCTCCTATTGGTCACAGGCACCCAGAGGCATTAGACACCTGCATATCATTAAGGACCTGGAAGCCAGGGCAATAGTCCAGTGGAAGACTGGTAGGCTTCTCCCCCTGTAGCCAAGAGCTCCCTGCCCCTGCACCCAGCTCCCTCCAAGCTGCTGAATCAGACCATACCTCAGTTTCCCCATGTGCAAACCAGAGACCAATACTTCAGTTTTCTGGGGAAAGGAGACAGATCCAGGGACACCTGGGGACCAAGCAGCTACCCCTCACACCTGACCCCCAGCCCCTGTCCCCCCAGCCCTGATGGTGCCCCTCATTCCTGACCCACAGTTCCTTGCCTCCCAAGCCCTGTTGGTGCCCCTCACTCCCTAGCTGCAGACCCCTGCCCCCCAGCCCTGCTGGTGACCCTCACTTCTGACCTGCAGCCCCATGCTCACTCCAGCACTGCCAGTGCCCCTCATTCCCAGCCCTCAGTTCAGCCCCCTGCCAACTCAGACCTGCTGGGCTGGTGAGATTGGCAGGAAAGGTTCCTGAGATGAGGATGGACTGAGGAGTGGAAGGAAGCTCTAACCCACCAGAACTCACTGCTCTCAGAGCTGTGAGAGGACCTAGGCATCTGAGCTCCAAGCTCCTCATCGCTGTAACCCACTCCTTCCACTGAGGCACTGCCCCAGCACCCCCTTGCTGCCGAAGGAGAGGCTGGTGTCCCCTTGCTACAAGTACATCCCTCTCCCCCATGTGGTACCCAGTAGGCAGCCAACCAAGTGGGGCAGCTGTGCCAAGTGTCAGGGCCTGCCCCACCTCTGAGGGGAATGCAGGAGGAAGCCCACCCCACACCCTATTCCACCCTAGTGCCCTCTGCTCCTCTCTGGCATCTGAGGAATCCTGGGGCTGCCTGGCATTGCGTAGGCTGGGAGTAGGAAGGGAAATGCCCGGGGTATCAAGGGAGCCAGAAACAGAACCCAAGAGTTTGGGCTGCCAGGCCCCCCGAGCCTCCTTGTTCTCCAAGCCTTAGCAGACACCAGTTCCCTCCCTAAGCTGCAGGTAGAACCCAGGCTTTACCTAGTAGCTCCCACTGCTCTCCCAGAGCAGGAACCAGGCATCTGGGCTCCCAGCAGTCCATCACTCTAATCCACCAGCCCCCCATTCTCCTCCCACAGCTGGGATAGAACCCAGGAGTCAAGGGCTCCCTCCCCAAAGTGCTAATCTGCTGCCTGTCTCCCCAGCAAAGGGATCTAATTGGGGTAATTAACAAAGGATGGAATCAGTTGGTGGGAGAGGGGAGTGCTGTTACCACGGCACAGATCAGTCCAGCAACCAGTGGCATCCCCCACCCCCTGCAAGTCTGTCTGTCACTGTCCCTCTGTCAGACAGCCGGTTCCATCTTGCTGACAGCTGGGTTGGGGGGGGTGCAGCTGCCAGCTCCACGTGCCAGCCCCCCCTCACATACAGTGCCCCCTCCTCTGCTACCACAAATGGCCTGCCAGGTGCTGGTGCCAATGAACATCTGTGGCCCCCTCCCCCGACATGCCAGGAGAGATGGGGGAGGGGTTGTACCCACCCCCAGGGCCCTGGTTCTTGTGAGTTCTGTAGGGCTTGGCACAAGGGTACTGTGTGGTGGGGAGGTCCAGATGCCTGTATTGGATCCCCACCTCTGGGAGACAAGCGGGGTCTGGCGGGGAGATTATAACAGCGAGGAGCCCAGATGCCTGGGTTCTACACCCAGCTCTGAAAGGGGACCTGAGAGAGAACCCAAGCATCCCAGTTACCACTCCCATCAGGGCAGCACAAGGGCACTGGGGTGGGAGGCATGGAGTTGCTGGGGGAGAGGGTGTTGAGACCTCTTCTGCAGGGACTAGAACCTGGGAGGGCATGAGGGATGCGGGGTGGGGGCAGGCAGACTGAGGGGGGACTCTCCTGGCTGCTGTGAGTCACCGGCTCCTCAGGCCTTTGAAAGGGGCTAAAAATACCTCCGTGAAGGCCCAAAATAGCTGTCTTTTCTCCCCAGCTTCCTGTCCTCCAGCACTGATGGGGCTTAAAATAGAGGATGACTTCATCCCCTGCTGGAGGGTGGCTGTCTCTGGGGTGGAGCACATGGTGGGGTCAGGGGAGACAGTTAGAATGGAACCCCTTTGTGCGGGGCTGAGGCTGTGGCTGGGGTGAGGCCTGTTAAGAGCTGGTGTGAAGGGAACCCTTTGCCTGGTGCTGGGATGCAGCTGGCTCTGGGGTGGACATCAGGGGTTACATACAACAATGCTCCTTTGTCACTCCTGGGATGTGGCTGCCTCCAGAGTGGTACACTGTGGTTGGGTATAACAGAACCCCTCACCCAGCCTGGGGTGCGGCTGGCTCTGTGGTGTCCAGGTACTTACCAGGCTGACGTGTCCATAGCGGCCCCTTGAAGCCAATGAAAGCGGGGTGGGGGCTAGGGGAGCCAGGCCCTGCTGTGTCCTGACTGGAAAGAAAAACAGGAGATCATGATGGGGGTGTGGAAAATGGAGACGCAAAAGGTCCTCAGAGCAACCTCCCCACCCCCCACAGTGCAGCACAACCTCAGGCTATAGCCCTGGTGCTTGCCCTGGGGCAGTGGGCTCTAGTCTTGCTGGGGAATGAGTCCTTAAGCCCCCTCAGTCTCTCAGCTGGGGTACATGGAGAAACTAAGGCACAAGGAAAGGGAGGAATGTGGATGAGGTCATGGGGGGGGGCACTGTGGTATAGGCAGCAAGAGACTCCAGGCATTCTGCCTCCCAGCCTCCCCTGCCCTAACCTGCTGGAGCCCACTCCCCTCGCAAAGCCCCAGAGAGATCCCAGGTGCCCAGACTCCCAGCCACCCAGTCTCTAATCCATTAGACCTCACTGCCCTCCCAGTGGCAGGGAAAGAACCCAGGCATCCCAGCTCCCAGGCCCCCCTGCCCCCACCCCCTGCTCCTCCCTCTTAGCAGGACCCCCTTCCCTCCTGGTCTGGTGCCAGGCCAGGCCAGGCTCCCCCTCCCCACCACTGCAGTCAGCATCAGGATGGGGGGGCACTGGCACCAGGGTCTGGCAGCATTTCCCCAAGCCAAGCTGGATCAGTGCCACCAGCCCAGACCCACTAGACGTGACCCCCCCACCCTGTTCCCAGACATCCCCTCCCCTCCCAGAGGCTGGCACAGGCTTCAGTGTGGAGGCTGTGCCAGCCGGGGGGGCATGCCAGCCTGTGCCAGGGTATCTGGGGAGGGCAGGGGGGCTTCCCTCCCTCAGCATGGTGGGCGTATGGGGGGGGCTTTTGCCCTTGTCGGTGCCTTGCATCTCTGAGCGCCCCGCGGGCGTAACCATGGCACCCCCTTGGCACATGCTGCCCGCGCGAGACGGAGCCGCCGTTGCCATGACGCCTCCTCAATTGGGCCTTTGTTCCCAGGCCAGCACCCCCCAACCCGCCCCAGACCCTCCTGCCGCAGCTGGGGGTGGGGGGAACTGCCTGACAGACGGGATGGCGGGGATCCCCCTCCCGTTACCCATGGCCCGTGGGAGCAAATGCAGACCCCCCCTTCCTGCCTGGGACTCACTGGGGGCCCTGTTGTCCCCCAGCTCCCACACAGTGCCCCCCAGGGAAGATGAGGCTGGGGCTGGAGCCACAAGGAGAAATCCCCCCTGCATCCCAGAGCACAGTGCCTGCTGCTGGGCTTAAATGGGGGTGAATGGGGGCAGCAGGGGTCACCATGCTGTGGGGAGCAGCAGGGGGGTCAGCTGCCACCAAGCTGCTGCTCTGGCCATGAAATCTTCAGGGGGTCCCAGCCTGTACCCGCAGGTCCTGGCCTAAGGGCCTCAGCTCACCACCAGCCTCCTCATGTCAAAGCCCCTCCCAGGGGTGGGGAGAAAGGAAAATTAATGGCTCCAGACCCATTTTCTAGGTGGGGGAACTGAGATATGGGCCCCAGTATGCGGGGGTCCATCCTGGGGTAACTTGAGCTCACTGGTCCTGAAACAGGAGTGGTTGCCAATCCCACATCCCCCCACCCTTCAGGCAGGGGTCCTGCCAAATATCCCCACTCCTCCTGCCCTAGCAGCCCCCCTTCCCCCACCACAGCAAGTGATATCTCCCAAGGCTGTGAACTCATTTGCACCCCTGGGCTCCTCCTGAGCAGTGCCACCCCCCAGTGGCACTGACTGGAGCAGCCACAGGAGGGGGTAATTCCCCCAGGACTCAGCAGTGTCATGGAAGGGACTGGTGGGGCTGGCTGGGGGCTGTGGGGGCCAGGCTGGGGGGCCGGGCACAGGAAGCCGGAGCACGGCTGTTTTTCCTGGCAGCACCGGGACCCTGGAGCGGCTGCGTGCAACGCATGGAATAGATCCATGGTGGGAGGGCTGCCAAGGTGACCATCTGCTCCAGCCCCCAGCCCCTGCCATGGGGCTGCTCACTCAGCCACCTCCCCCCCAAAATGTGTCTGCATGTGCAGGCGTGTGCATGTGTAAGACCAGGCCCCACGCACACAGGATCTTTGGCCCTGGTGGGAGTAGGGAGGGGGTCCAGAGCTCTGAATAAGGTATGTATCATGGGGAGGGGAAACTGATTAGAAGGGCTGGGCAGAGTGGGAGATTAGTGCCCGGGGGGTCTCCAAGAACTGCCAACCCCAAGAAAATAGAGAACCCAGGTGTCCTGGCTCCCAGTCTGACTAGGCTCCAGTCACTTGCCCTCTGGGCTGGTGAAGGAACCCAGGAGTCCTGGCTCCCAGACCCCTTCCTCTAATTCATTAGATTCCCCTCCCTCCCAAAGTTGAGGCCTCTGAGCCCCCAGCCCCCCCTGCTCTAACATTGCTGACCCCCCTCCCCTGCCAGGTTGGGGAGAGAACCCCACCACCCTGCTCTCAAAGGTGGGACAGAACTCAGGCATCCTGGCTCCCATACCTCTTGCTCCCAGCCTGCCCTGCTCACATGCGTGCACACACACTTGGGCATGGTTAGGAGCTCAGATACTAATTTTAATTGTCTCCTAACAAGCTCAGGGAACCTCCAGCTTCCTCTGCCCTCACTTACCTTCTCCCTTGGCTGGGTGCCAGCAGGAGGCACCTCCCGCTTTAAAGCCTTAAAGTGCCTGCACCACAGTTTGGGCACTTTCTAGAAACTGAGGCCAGACCCCTGGTTCGCCCAAGCCACCCCATTCAAGCCTGGCAGGGAGGAGGCCTAGGCTCTGGACAGGTATGAGACTCCTCTCCTTACCCTGCCATCCCCAGGGTGCCAGCCTCCATCTCTGTATGCGGAAACTGAGGCACAGGCAGGAGTAACCATATACTCAGGTCCTGAGGCTAAGCCAGGGATCGAACTCAGGCATCCGAGTCCTCTGTGGCACAAGCCTCTGTGAAGAACAAGGGCCTTCTCTCACCCCCCATCTCTCCACGTGCACACAGCTGTAACGTATGCTGTCTGCCCAGGGGCACAGGCATGAGCTCACACCCCCAGACTGGTGCCATGCATGTGCCTATAGCACACTTATGTCCACACAGCACCTGTCCCTATGCATGTGCCCCTTTCCCCACCTGCCCACGCAGCCCCTGGCACATGTGCAAGTCTTCAGCCTGGCCCCACACCTCCCACTGCCCAGTGAAGGCAGGGAGGGAACCCCCCACACTCCCCCAGGTGCCTCCAGATGGTGGGAGTGAGCAGAGCCGGCTGTGTTTGTGCGACAAGTCTCCGCACCGGCAGATGTGCCAGGGCGGCAGATTGCGGCCGCAGATGCAGGAGGCTGGAGTGGCACCGGGGACCTGTGGGGAGGGGGGTGCCCACACCCGCATGTGGACTTACGCAGACACACATACAAGCACACATACAGATGCATATATGCACACAGATATACTCACATGTCTGCACATACGAACATATAAGTGGATGCACCTACAAGCAGGCACACATGCACACATGCATGGAGACATACATACATGGCCGGACACAGATTATACATGCATGCACACACAGAGAAACATGTACACAGAAGAACACATGCACGTGTACACACGCAAATATGCACACAAGCACACATCAAACCCACATTTGCGCGCGCACACATGCAGTCAGGCACACAGATGCACACACAGGTGAACGCTTGCATAAATACACACACACACAGACATACAAGCATGTATGGACACACACCCCTCCTCCCCAGCAGAGATGGTGCCACATCATGCCAGGCACAGCTCAGACCAACCCAGCCAGGATAAGGGCTGCACTGCTGACAGGCCTGGGGGAAAACCAAAATGACTCTTTGCTCCTTTGAACACGGAGCAGCCTCATGGCCCCTGGGGTTCCAGACCCTCCTCCTTGATCCCCACCAACACCCCCTCCCCCATGTCCAGCCTGACCTCTCACACATGTGGCACTGGGACATACACACATGTGCCAGAGGACCATGGCCAGGCCCAGTGTCACTCCTGGGCTGAAATAATCAGGACCCAGAACCCAGCGGGTCTGGCCTAGGTCATTCCCAGACCTAAACACATCTCCCAGCCCTGCCAGGATCCAAGCAATCAGCTCCCAGTCTGATGCCCCCACATTGGCTGCTGGCTCAGAACCAGTGCCCCCCCCCCCAGCCCTAGCCCTTTCAAAGCAGTGCCAAGGTGATGCCAAGACATGCCTGCAGGTTGGTGGCACTGGGGAACGGGCCTTGGCGCTTTAAGGAGGGGGAAAAAACTTGGCTAAACTGGAGGCAGCAAACAGAGGAGGAGGAGGAGGCGGAAGCTAGGAGGGGGGTGCGGCGCCAGGCGCAGGCAGCCACAATTTATGGAGTGCGAGCTGAGCTGGGCTGGGCGGAGCGGGCGAGGGGCCGGGGCTGGGAGTTGCAGGCTGCAGAGGCACCCAGAGAGCTCAGATACTTCAGCCCTAGCCAGACAGGGGGCAGGGTGATGCCACTGGTGCCTCCCAGACAGCCTCTCCCACAATGTGCCATGAGGGGTGTGATAGAGTCCTAGCTAGTGTGGAGCCCTGGGGCTGGAGCAGGGAGCAGTGGGGGCTGAGAAGGGATCCCAACTGTAACCTGTTAGCCCCCCTAGCATTTGCAGACAGACAGATTTGGGACAGAGTCACCAAGACAGTGGCAGCATCAGACCACCCAGCATCACTCCCATCCCAGGGCAGGAATTAGAACCCATGCATCTAGGCTCCCAACACCCCCTGCTCTAACTCACAAGCCATTCATTCCCTTCCCAGAGCAGGGACAGAACCCAGGCATCCAGGTTCCCATCCATCCCCATTCTAAGATCCTTCAGTATCCACTCCCCTCCCAAAGCTGAAGAGAACTCAGGTGTCCAGGGTCCTGGCTCCCTGCACTCCCCACTAGGCACAGCCTCCCTCAGGAAGGCCTGCCCCTGGGGTAGACAAGCCTTGAGGTGCCTCTAGTTTGGGACATGTGCCACAGCAGGGCACCACCTGGCCATGCCAGCATCCGGTCCAGCCCCTTCTCCCCATCCCTTGGCAGTGCCCGGCCACTGCACAAGGTCTGTAAGCCCTGGAGAAAGAAGCAAAATCCCTGGTGTGACAGGGAACCCAGATTCCTGGGTTCTCTCATGACTCTGGGAAGGGAATGGGGTGTATTGGGCCAATGCAGGGCAGGGCTAAGTGCCCAGACGCCAGGATTCTGTCCTCAGCTCTGAGAAGGAAGTGGGGTCCAGTGGGTGTGCTGGGAGCCCAGATGCCTAGGCTCTTCCTGACCAAAAGAACTCCTGGTCCCTGGATGACTGGGGGGTGGAGGTGGGGGGAAGAGCAGAGCACCCCCTGGCGCGATGCCTTCCATAGCCGCCCCACAGCCTCCTCCTCCTCCCCTTCTGTGTCTTTAATTAAAAGCGGGTTTGGGGCTGGCTGCAGCGCTGAGGCCTGGAACCCATTACAGGGCTAAAGGGGGGGGTGGATTAACCCCTCCTGCCCCAGAACAGCCTTGGGGGGTGGGTCAGGGGGGAAGAACCCAGGGCCTGCAAGCTGAGGGCTGTGCTTCACCCACTAGCCCCCAGTCCCATCCCAGAGAACCCAGGCATCCAGGCTCCCAGCCCCCACTGCTGTAATGTGCTAGAGCCCCCCACTCCCTTTCCAGAGCCAAGAAAACCCAGGCATCCTGGCCCACAGCCCCAGCTCTAACCACTCATCCTCTTTCTCCCATGCGTCAGTGAGCCACACAGCCTCCACTGGGAGGGCAGATGGCAGATAAGTCCCAGTCGGGTGGGGGGGGGGCATTCAGGGCCCTCCCCAGCTGAGCCAGGTGCGCAAGCCCTGGGCAGCAAAGGGTTAACAAGCTTTGGCCGGGTGCCGGTGCTGGCTGTGCTGAGGGGGCGACAAGGGAAACCAGCCGGCCCAGCCAAGGGGTTTGTTCTGCTCCACTGGGCTACAGAGAGGGGGGCTTGAGTCTGCTCCAAGCTCAGCCCCTTCTCCCTTTGCAAGCCAAGGGAGAGGCCTGCACTAGGAGAATTACGGTACTTGCCCAACTCAAACCAGGAGACACCGCTCCTTAGCGGCTGCACCCAGAACTGCAGGCCTGTGTGCCCCAGCCCCCATACTGCCAGGGGTGTCTCCGACAGTATCAGGGAGCTGTACCTGAGTCCTGCCTCATGTACTTGTTCATGCCAGCCCCAGCAGGGAAACTGAGGCACCCAGCCAGGATGGGGCTTAGTGAGGTTTTGGGGGATGATGGTAGACTCCCAGCCCCTCCCAACAGAAGCCATGGGGCTCCAAGCCCCCACAGCCCAGCATCTGTGACTGTCTGCATGCTGGGGTCCTGAAGTGGTCCAGGATCAAGCCCCCCCACGAATCTCTGTGACACAAGAAGAGTAGGTGGGCAGTGGCACATGAGCTGGACCAGGCCAAGGAGCTCTGGGATGATGAGAACAAAGCTGGGGGCAAGGGTCACCCCTGGGTGCTGCCCCCAACTCCATGCAGTAGCCCATCACTCAGCACAGCCCTGCCCCCCACCCCACCCCCAGCTTTGTGGGGGAGCAACCAGGAAACAGGCCTGAGCTGAGGAAGGAAACAGCCCTGCTGCTCCCTGCCCTATGTAGGGTGGGAGAAGTCTGCAGATGCAGATCAGAGGGAGGGTGGGGTGGGGAGGCCCTACTACCCATCAGCCCTGCCAGTGCCCCTCATTCCCAACCCACAGCACCCTGGCCCCCCAGACTTGTTGGTTCCCCTCACTCCTGACCCACAACCCTCTGCCCCACCTTGGCCCTGCTAGTGCCTCTCACTCCCAACCTTCAGCCACTCCCCCCACCCCCGAAGATACTGGCCCTCATTCCCGACATACAGGCCCCTTCCTCCCCATCAAGCGTTGCTGATGCCCCTCACTCCTGATCTGCATCCCCCCTAGAACAACAAGTCCCAATGGCTTGTGCATGAACTGCTGGGCAAGGGCTCCCCCTGGTGTTCAGCTGGGGGGTGTGCCTGGAGGTGAGTGAAGGGCAGGGCAAGACAGGGCGTCCAGACTGGGAGGTTGTAAAGCGGGGTCTCCACGTCTTGATATCAGGGATTGAGAATCCTGCCTGCCAAACAGCCTGCTGTACACACACTGGACCCAAGTATCCAGGTCACACAGACACTTATACACATGCACACACAGAAGTCCCTGGCATTTCCATCAGTCTTTCTCACTTGTGTGTGTGAATGTACACACACCCCTCCCAGGATCCAGGCATCTAGGTCATTTGGTCACACACACAACCCTGGCATTTGGGGCTTTCACTTGCACACACACACACACACACACACACACACACAGAGGACCCAGGTGTCTGGATCTCACACACAGACCCAGGAATCTGGGTCACTCGTGCTTACACACACACACACACACACACACACACACACACACACA
>JAGPOW010000220.1:0-13788 GCA_030014935.1 Caiman crocodilus
CCAGGCTAGCGGGTGTGCTCCAGGGAAGGGGTCGGCCGGACGGAGGCACCCCAGGGAGGCACTCGGAGCCTGGAAGGTGGTCGGGCGCAGGGAGGTGGGAAGCACTGAGCACTTCAGCCTTTTCTGCATCCTCTGTCACAAGGCTGTTTTCCCCATTCAGTCAGGGACCTACACTTTCCCTCTTCTTGCTACTAACATACTTAAAGAAACCCTTCTTGTTAACCTTCACATCCCTTACTAGCTGCAATTCCAATTGTGAAGCCTTTCTGACTTCATCCCTGCATGCCCAAGCAATGCTCTTATAGTCTTCCCTAGTTATTTGTCCAAGTTTCCATGTCTTATAAGCTTTCTTCAGTAAACTAAATCACAAAAAGGAGTTCCCTGCTAAGCCAAGCTGGTCTTCTGCCATACTTGCTAGTCTTCTTCTCCTTCCCTGGCCAGGCCAGGCCCCTCCCACAACTCCCTTGGGGCCCGTCCTGAGCATGTCAAGCTGGGCCATCTCCCTCCCTGCTGCCCTTCTTGCTAGACCATGAATGCTGTAAGGTCTGGCCCAAAGCCTTGCAGTGGCTGGTGACCTCCTTCCCTGGCTCAGGATAGCCAGCAGCCTGTGATGCTACTGTGTTTGAGAACATGTTGGCTTATCTTCCAAAGGCTAGGCCCAGCAGGCTGCAGCCTCCTGGAGCCTCCCCCAGCCTAAATCACCTGCTGCCCAGCTCAAACACTGCAAAGGGCATGCACCTAGGGCAAAGAGGCTCCTTCCCAGGCTGGCAGTAGTCCATGCAGTGGCCAAGATGGACAAACAAGACGTGCAGTTCACACAAAGCTGCTGGAGCGTTTATTGGTCTTATTATGGGTTATATTCAGTCTCTGGCCTAAGGGGATGGGGGCAGGGGTGCTGCACAGAGCTCTGTGGCCTGAGCATATGGGCCCTGCAGGCATATGTTGGTAGACAAAGCTTACAGAAGCCCAGATAGCTCTGGGACCTATTGTTAGGGCACAGTCACAGGCTGCAGCCACCCTGCCTCATAGCCCCTGCTGGCAGCACAACCTGGGAGCCCCCACCCTGCATGCTGCCCCAGCCAACACCCCCAGCCCCACCTGCAGTAACTGCTCTCAGGCTGATCCAGCAGGAGGCATAGGGCCAGGCGGGTCACCCTTGGGCAGCAGTCAGTCTGGACGTGCCTTTGCTAGAGCCGTCTACACATGCCCCTGTTGCCCACAGCCTGGGGCCCAAGTAAGCAGAGAGTGCCCTGCCTGGGAGGATGCTGGAGCATGGCTGAAGCACACTAGGGGCTCAAGGCAGTGCCAGTGACAGTAGCAGGAAGCCTCTCGATGCAGGAGGACAGGGGTGCTCCACAGGGAAGGCAGACAGACTGAAACAGGGGGGACAATGTGCTGACAGCCCAAGGGAAGGCAGGGCTAGGATGGTACGATGGAGCCTGGGCTTGGGAGGAGGCAGGGAGTATAGTGCATGTAGGGCTCAAAGCAGTAGGGAATAGGGAGAAGACCCCCAGCTTGGGCAGTGCAGCCTGGGCCAGCAGCAGAATCCTGGTAGGGACGGAGCAGGTCTCTCAGATAGTAATATGACCATGATGTCTCCGTCCCTGGAAAAGGTGCCCAGGGCAGCCCCAAGACTAGGCCTGTCCCCCACTTGCAGGCCCCCATAACCATATGACATGACAACATAACCAAATGATGCTGAGGAGATGGAGTAGGCTGGAATTCACAGTCCCCAAATGTGTTCAGGGAGCCCCTGCCTCTGCCCCCTCACCATTACATTACCTATTTTCCTACCAGACCCCTCAGGGGGCAGCCCCAGCCACAGCCAAGGAGTGAGCCAGCCACCCCCACAGACTACAGCTGACATGCCAGATGAGCAGCTTGCTAGGGCAGAGGGAGCAAAACAAGGGAGGTTGGTCTGTGGGCACCATGCCCTTGTGGTCCTTGTGACCCCTGCTGTGGCACTGTGGGGAGGCAGGGACAGGGACAGGGCCCCTGGATGTGGAGGGTAGCTCCGCTGTCCATGCCAGGCCCCCACATGTCACTGCTGTGGCGCAAGGCCCAGGCGCTGCAGCAGGAGGCAGAGTTGGAAGGGAATGGGTGGAGCCAGCTGGGCCATGAGCCATGGTCAGGAGTACAGCACCTTCTGCTGGAAGTATGCCTCGAAGCGGCTCTGAGCATAGTCCTGGGCAGGGAGAGTGTCCATGGGGGTGGTGGCCCAAGGACCTCCCAGCAACACCCCCACAGGCAGAGGGGACCCGGAGACTACCCACCCATTGATATCCTCACACCAGGGTGGGGAGCCCAGACCCACCCCCATCCATCAGGACAGCAGCCCAGGGCCAATCCCTGCTATGGAAGAGGCGTGCACTGTGCCCAGCTGGGGACAGCCCTGCTTCCTCCCCTCTCAAGAGCAGGGTGATGAAAGAGGCCTCCAGGGTGCACAAGTTGGCACCCAGCCCCTGTCTGGGCAGGATGCCCCCAGGACCTCCTTCCTGGTTCCAACACCATCCCTACCCCTAAGGCAGCCTGCCAGTGCTGTGCTCACCAGGTATCCAAACTCGATAGTGGAGATCTTTGCCTGCAGGATGGACCAGAGGCCCCAGAAGAAATGTGAGGCCAGAGCAAACCTGGAGGGAGTGGCCACTGTCAGGAGGTGCTGAGAGGGACCCAGCACCAGCTCCAGCCCCGAGGCAGCACCCCCCACCCTGGGGAATCATCCTTACTTCCAGCACCCACTCAGGTGCCTCCTCTTGGGCGGGGAGACACAGGAGATGGGGTGGACCACACAGCAGGAGCCTGTGGCATTGTGCAGTGCCTCAGAGGTCTCCTAGGACCTCCAGATCAGCATTCTAGTCCTTGTGGGTAGGCTGGTCCCCCTGTGCTCCATTCTCTGTAAGGGGTGTCTCTATAAACTTCTACCTCCTAGTTGTGTTGGGGACTCTGTAGGGAAATATTCCCTGCGACACCAACCAGATCCATGAGGGAATGACCTACACTGTTGCTCCCATATGTTGGGAAAGCAGATCAGGGAGCCCATGACACCATGTCCCCTGCCTCTGGAGGAGTCTTGGGGGATTCCCTGTCCTGCCCTGACCTCCCCCGCACAATTCTGGGAGGGTTTCTCTGGGGCAGCACTCACCGGTTGACCTCAGTCAGCATTTCCTCCTCGATGCAAGCTTGCTCCTCATGCGTGGTGTCTCCATGCTGCCCTGAGTCTTCCGAGAGGTAGTGTCGGATGAAGTGTAGCTGTAGACAGAGCCAGAGCGGGCTGAGCACAGGGGAGTCAGGGGCACATGGGACTGCAGCACAATAGCCCAAGCAGGTGTCCCAAGACACCTGTCCTGCAGCCCACCCCCCACAGGCACCACCTGCCAGTCCCATCCCCCTCATCAGGCACAGAGAGCGGCTGCACAGCCATGGCCTCAAGGGCACCCCCATGGCCCCTCCCTAGCAGGAACCCCTACCTGCTGCTGGCGCGAAGGGTAGTTCTCCATGGAGGCCTTATAGAACGGCCACGCATCATGGGTGTAGTCATACACCCACTCACAGAAGTGATTGCCGATGTCGAAGCCCCTACACAGGGGACACAGTCAGTAGATTTCTGCCCCTTTCAGTTGTGGCATGCCCTGGCCTTCCCCTTCCAGGACAGCACTTGGCAAGAGACAGAGGTGACAGACCAGGGGAGCCACTGGCCAGACAGCAGCTGCCACCTGAACTCTAGCTGATGGCTGAGCCCAACCGAGATCACCCCATGCCACAGCCCCTCATGAGCCCCGCTCTCATCCCACCCCACCCCATCTAGCACACCCCACATCACCCCACACATACCTGTAGTTGTAGCTGCTGTATTCAAAGTCAATCAGCATCAGCTTATCTGTGGAAGAAGCTTCACGCCCTGACAGCAGGAGAATGTTTCCTGGCAGAAAGAGTGGGGCTGAAAGCACAGCTCTGAGGGAGGTGGCTCCAGGAATACAACAGCATGCACAGGATGCCAGGGGGAGCTGGGACAGGCAGATCCTGTGTGCAAGGCTGAAGCAGGTGGCAGCGCCTGCTTTTCCTAAGGGCAAGATGCTCCCAGGGGAAAGAAGCCCTGTGTATGAGACTCAGCAAGTGGTCAGATGAGACCAGCTGTGGGTGGGGCAGGAGCTTGGAACCCAAGAGACATGCAAGGCCATCGGCAGGTCAGGATAGTGAGAGCCCTCCATTTGCCTACACTCACTTTCCTGGACAGCCACTCACCTTCCTGGACATCGTTGTGGCAGAAGACAACCGGTGACGGTGTGGACTCCAGCAGCTCCCTGAGGGCAGGGCAGGGCAGAGCCAGGTCAGCAGGGAAGGTCCCTGCGCCCATGACAGCTTGCTCCTTCCCCCCACCAATTGTGCCAGGCCCAGCTTGTGGCCACAGATGAGGGGGGAGTCACGGCACTGACAGCAGCCGCTGACAGGAGACACGGAACAGGGACTGGCATGACAGAGCAGGCATAACGTGGGGGAATCGAGGCTGGGGGGATGGGCAGGGGAAGGCCCTACTGGGGATGAGGGAGCAGACCCACTCTGCCTTGCTCTCCCCAGGCAGCTCTGTCAGCAAAGGCAAAGGCGTCCACACCAAACTCCGAGGTGGCCAAGCTCTGGGGCTGAAGTCGCCCCTGTGACTGCTGCCACTCACCTGAGGCTGCGCATTTCCTCCTGTAGGTTGTAGGCCTTGAGGTGATTTAACTTCTTCAGCTGAACCTCCTCAGCAAAAGTGAGCTCAGCAATCTGATTCAGGTACCTGGGACACAGTGTGCAACTTGGGTGCCCACAGGAGAGACCCCACAAAATTCCCTGTCCCAGCAGGGCCAGGGCCCTCATTCATGCCTATGGCCAGAGGGTACCTACCTACTCCCTGGCTCAGTATGGACAGAGCAGCCATCCCCATCCACCCTGAGCCAGGGCACTGGTCCCTTGGGGTGATGCATATCTAACATGATTTTGGGAGATGAAGGGAGTTCCTCACCAGCCCCTGCCTGGGGCCTCAAGGGACATTACTAGCCTTACCCCTCCATGGTCCCAAACAGCCACTTGGGCTCCTTGTTAAAAGGCATCACCATGCCATGGAACCGGGACATCTTCACTGCAATCTCCCCGGAGATGTCAGGATCCCGCAGGTCCTCGGTCCGGAGGCGTCGGCTCTGGGGGGAGATGCAGGGCAGGTATGAACCAGCCCAGACAGGCCAGGTACTGGATGGATTCCCCCGCTCCCTCCCAACCCCAATGCACATGGAGATGGGGATGGAATGTGTCTTGCACAAAGTCCCCAGCTCTGGGAATGGAATGGGGTCTTGGTCTCCAAGCCATGAGGTTCAGTTCCAAGGACAGGGCACAACAGGGGTCCAGTCCAGCCCCATGCAGAGGGGAGACTAGCTTTGCCAGGCAGGGGCTCTGACCTGGAGAGTCCCCCTTAGTAGAGGCATTCACCCAGTGAGGCCCATACCGGAATGTACTGCTCCAGGCGCCCCTGGGGGAAGACCCCATAGAGCCGTGGTCCCAGCGCCCGCTCCGCCAGGATGGCAAACATCACGCTCTCCAGTACCAGTGAGTCCACACCCTGGCAGAGAGAGCGGACCGGTAAGCAGTGGCAGTCCCTTCTCCCCTCCCAATCTCAGCTGCAGTCAGGGAGGGGTCAGCACCTGCAAGCCCGAGGGCCTTAGAGGGGAGGCATCAGCCCCAAGTGCCGGTCTAGGGGGAAGCTCTGGGGGCCTGACAGCTAGGCAGGGAGGGCCCCAGTAGCAGCAACTCTGCACAGGGGGAGCTGCTCCCCTGAACTGAGGCCCCACAGGCTGGAACAGCAAGACTGTGGGTCAGGATAGAGCAGAGGCTTCAGCACCAACCTGGCTACGGGGCACAACTGGCCCTGCATGCAGCGAGCACGGATGTTACTGGCCTGAGCTGGGCTGAGCACAAAAGGCTCAGCTAGTCCCCAGCCTGACCAGGACTGCAGAAGCTCCAAGATTAACTGGACTGTGAGGTCTGGCAGCAGCCAATGGCCCCCTCGTCTCCCTGTTACAGGCCCCTTGTTGCCCCCAGGGGGTGGGCTGAGTCTGGAGCCAAGTACAGAGAAGATACAGGGAACATGGGGCTGGTCTGACCCAAAAGACTCCAAGAGCGCAGTAGTATAACTGGCAAAGTGAAGACTGAGGGCCGTAACTGCAGCCAGTTAATACGCGGAGCGGAGAAGGAAACAGCAAGGCCGGCAGGCACCGATTGAGCTGATTCTCATGTTGGGACACAGCCAACACGAGAGATGCCAAGAGCACCCGCTGGGCAGAAAGCATCTGACTGTGGGACCCCAAGGGAAGAGAGGGTCCTGGGCTGTGCCCTCTGCCGCCCTCCCCACAGCCAGGCTGGGACCCACGTACCTGGAGGATGGCCCCGTAGACGCGCAGCAGCACCTGCCGGGGCTCGTCCCCCACGCTCAGGATGTGGTCTGGGAGGGTGCATTTGTACAGCAGGTTGCTCAGCCCCCCACTGGTGATGAGAGCAAGAATCAGGGACCGCTGAGCTGGGACCCCATGCCTACCGCACCCCTGGCCAGCTGTCATGCATGGGACACACGTGCACCTCCCCCCACCTCGTGACCTGCCTGGTGGGGGTGGGGCACGAAGCAGCAGACTCCTGCTCCAGCTGAAGGTAGCCCTGCCCCCCCCCCATGCCAAGGCCATGTCTCCCGAGACCCGTGTCTTCCAGGGGCCATGGGTAACACCTCGACCACAGAGGGAACAGGTGTGGGGCCCAATTCCCACAGCCCAGCGCAGAGCGTGAAGTCAGGCTGGGGAGGGGGCAGCAGGCAGGCTCTCCTGCAGGGCAGGGAGGGAGGGCAGGGCAGGGGCAGCGAGAGCGTCCGGAGGCCGAGGAAAGCCCGTGGGACGTGCCCCACACCTAGTCAGTCTACAAGGTGCGCTGCCACCTGTGCAGCAGGGCCAGGGAGCTGCAGCGAAGGTGACCGTGACCTTCGCTCCCTGCCCGGTGCCTGCCGGCTGCGGGTGACACAGCCCGGGGGCGGGCGGGGGGCAAAGCTCACGGACTCGGACTGGGACCGGGACCGTGCGCGGGCCGCGCTGCTCCGGCCCTGGGTGAGGCTGGCACAGGGCCGGGCGCCCCGCCGGCCACGCACCGACCCCGCGGCCCCTCCAGCCCGAGGGGAGAAGGGTCCCCGCCGGCCCCAGCCCCGGCCTCGGCCCCCAGACCACGCTGATCCCCCGCTCCGGGCCGCCACCGGGGCCCACCCAGGCACCCGCCTCGGATCCGCTCCCCGCGCGCCCCGGCCCTCCCCAGCACCTGACGGGGCTGATGCCGAAGTCGCGCGGCGCGATAAGCTTCCATGACCCGGCCAGGAACTCGCGGCACCAGGCGAAAGCCTGCAGGCGGGTGCGCGCGGGCACGGGGAAGCCCCGCGGCGACGGCGACGGCGACGGCGACGGCGACCCCGGCCCCACCGAGCCCATACCCGCCGCTTCAGCCGCCGCCATCCCGCCGCCGGCCCGGCCGGCAGAACCCGCCCTGCGCCCCGCCGCCTCCAATCGGCACGTCGCGCCATGAGGGATCGCAGCCTCACTGGTCCAGACTCCTGCCAGTCATCTACCAGGATTCGGCTACTGGCCCAGGCTGCGGTGGCTCCGCCCGGGGGGAAGGGCGGCCGGTTGGATTGGACACCGGGCAGTGACGCACGCCAGGAGTTTGGGGCGAACGGGGGCGGGACCCAGCGGCAGCCAATGGTCGAGGAGGCCTCGAGCGAAGCAGCCAATCACAATCGGCGATTCGAGGGCTCTGCCGAGGGCGAGGCTGCGCAGGAAGGAGCGCGCGATGCCGCGGAACGTGGAGGTGAAGGCGCGCGTGAGGGATCGGGCGCGCGTGGCGCGGGACGCGGAGCGGCTGGCGGGGAGCGAGGGCCGCCGCCTCGTGCAGGAGGACGTCTTCTTCCGCGCGCCCCGCGGCCGCCTCAAGCTGCGCCGCGCCGGGGTGAGCGGGGCGGGGCGGGGGGCCCCCCCGCGCGTTGTTTCTGCCCGCGCTGACCCCTCTTCCCCCTGCAGGACGGCGGCGGCGGCGCGCACCTCATCTTCTACGAGCGCGCGGACGCGCCGGGCCCGCGTTTGTCCCGCTACCGCCTCTCGCACACGGACGACCCCGCGGGGTTGGCGGTGAGCGCGGCGCGTCGCGGAGGGATGGGATGGGATGGGGGGCCTTGGGCAGCAACGTGCTGGGCACGGGCGTGGGGCCTGGAGGCATGATGGGGCGTCCCGGCAGGGGCAGCGCAGCGGGGCTGGACCTGATGGGTGGTCGGGGTGTGGGCAGTGGGGCTGGGGCACCACTGGAGGCGTGATGGGGGGTCACAGCAGGGCTGGAGCTGGTGAGTGGTGGGGGTATGGACAGTAGGACTGGGGCACCACTAGAGGTATGATTGGGCAGGGTCAGTGTGGCGGGGCTGGTGGAGGGTGGTGTGGGCAGTGGGGATGGGGCACCACTGGAGGTGTGATGGAGGGTCCGGGCAGGGGCAGCGTGACAGGGCTGCAGGTGGTGGGGGTGTGGGCAGTGGGGGCTGGGACACCACTGGAGGCGTGATGGGTTGTGGTCCAAGTGGGGTGTGCTCTGGGTGGGGGCAGTGTGGCAGGGCTGGAGCTGGGGCTTCCCCTGTGACAGCTGAGTTGTGGGCTGGCTGGTGCAGGCACTGCTGTCAGAGGCTCTGGGGGTGCTGGGTGTGGTGCGGAAGGAGCGCCTCCTCTACCTGGTGGGGCAGACCCGGGTGCACCTGGACCGTGTGGATGGCCTGGGGGATTTCATGGAGCTGGAGGTGAGTAGTGTAGGCTGGGAGCTGTGCTGCTGTGTCCCCTCCTTGTCCTGCAGGCCAGGTGCTGGGATTGTGCCACCGCATGGCCGTGGCCCCACAGCTGACCTGCTCTGACGTGCCTCTTCCTTGGTCTCTGCAGGTGGTACTGAATGAGGAGCAGAGCCTCCAGGACGGGGAGCAGGTGGCCCGGGCACTGATGGAAGAGCTGGGGGTCCAGGAGGAGGATCTCATCTCTGGGGCCTATCTGGACCTGCTCTTGGCCCAGGGGGAGTTGCAGCAGTGAGCTTTAGCCATGCCCTGGCTTGCACCTGACTGCTGGGAAGACTCTGTCCAGAGTTCCCCCCCATCCTCCATGTACACATCTCCCTGCCACTGTGATGGGTGGGCGTCTTAGGCCCTCCTCTGCCCATCTGAGTGGGGGTGCAGCATGAGTCCAGCCTCACCCTGCCCGAGGGGCTGCCTGTGAGGACATGCCCTTGTTTCTAGGATGTGCCCCCACCCCCAAGGGAGGGGCTGGCTATCTTCAATAAATACTCAGTTCTGGACCAGGGCCATGATCTTTGCCATCCAGCAGCTGGGCCAGAGTCTGGGCAGCAGAAGCTAGGATGCCTGTGTTCGATGTGTGGCTCTGCTGTGCATGCCCCACCCCTGTGGTGGGGTGACAGATGCTGCAGGGGCTAGGGTTAGCTCATGGGTGTCTTCAGAGCACCAGGCCATGCCTATGTAACCAAACCTGGGTTGGGGGGAGGAGACAGGGTGCTTTCTCCTGGGCCTTTCCTTGTTCACTGGCTCCCTGGATGTTTGGGGTTGCTGTTTTGTGCAAAGAGAAGCAAGATCCGGTGAAGGAAAATCTCCCTGCTGAGTTGCCCCTGGCTCAGGTGCACTGGATGAGGAACCTCTGCAGCTGGCTCCAAGAGCCCTTCACCCCCTTGGTGGCTGCAGACAAGTTGTCAGTGCTCTGAGTTGGGTGCTGCGGGCAGGGTGATGTACAGGAATCTGAGTTCTCCATTTGCCATAGAAAAATGCTGTAAACCCTGATTTTCTCCTTTTAAAGAGAAAAACCCAGAGTTTCTCCTTTAAAGAAGAAAAATGTGGGAAATGATGGGTTTCCCACAAAAACTTGCAAACTTGCAGAGTTTCAGCCTGCAAGGGGCTGCAGGGAGCAGGGTAGGGGTGCCATGCGCATGTGTGTATATACACATACGGACATATGAACATGGGTGCCAGGCAGCCTGGAGAGCAGCCCCTGCAGGTAAATCTGGCGGGGTGGGAAATTGAGTTCCCCATAGCAAGGGAGGGAGTTGGGCAGGACTGGGGCTGCTGGAGTTCATGGGGCTTGAGGCCCTCAGGGCACAGGCCCTGGTGAAATTGGGCCCCTGTCTGCCCCTGGTCCTGTCATGCGCCCCTGCCCTCGGGGTCCCTGCCCCCAGCAGCTGGGAAGACATCCTTAGGCTGGGCTTGAGGATGTTGCTCCCAGGAGCCTCTCCATGCATCTGCAAGGTGGTTTCCTTCAACTTGGCACCCTCATCTCATCCCCTGGTTTATGCATCAGGCAGCTGCCCTTGCCCCATCTCTGCTGGCATGAGGAAACAAAGTCCTCAAGGCTAGGCTGAGACCCTGGGAGTCCCCTCACACTATGATACCAATGCACAGAGACCTGTGTTGTGGGGTGCAGTGGAACTGGTACCTGTTGGAGGTGGGAGGCCTGGGCAGCGGGGTACAAAGCCACATGCCCTGATGGGATGGCTAAGAGGGGAGCAATGGGGGCTGGAAGGGCAGGGGCTGCATTGAATAGATGGCACATCTCTTGCTTGTACGGATGTTGCTGCTGAGGTGCAAGTCTCCACATCCAGGTGGGAAAGGAAATTTCCAGCCTCCACCCCCCGCCAGCAGGGCTGTGGCCTCTTGTTCCCCACATGGGTGGGAAGTGTTGGGGAGTGCTCAGGCTTCTATGGGTGGGAGCCCTAGGTGAGAGGGGAACCCTAACTCCTCCTTTCCCACACTCTGATGCTTGCTGGGGCTGGATGAGAGGAGGGGTAAAGAGCTCCAGGGTCTCTGGAAAATGGAGCGGTGGCTTAGGGGCTGGGCAGGACTGGACTCTGAGCCTCCCTGGTGAGGCTGGGACACAAGGTCCACCTCCTTCCCCTCCCTCCCCAGAATCCAGCTCTGGAGGTAGCACCAGCCAACAGTGTTCCCCCTGCTCAGGGAAGCTTGCTATGGACAGGAGGACCCTGGCTATTGGTCTCCCCAGCTCCAACCTGCAGCATTGCCCTCATCCACCTACGTCTAGAATCATCCTGATGAAACTGGACCAGTGCAAAGTTCTGTGCTTGGGATGGGATCAGCCCGTGCACGATGCAACCTAGATGGGGACTGGTCAAGGTGCTGCACTGCAGAGAAATCCCCAGGAGATCGCCATGGACCACAGCCAGGACTGCCATCAGCAGAGCTATGATGTTACAATTTCCATGCCCAGCCCAGACACTGCTTTCAGGGAGGCATGGAAATGCTGAGTGGAGTAGATGGGCCCTGTGAGATGAGGTGGTAGAGCTGGGATTTATCATTCGCAAGAAGGGAAGGCCAAGGGGCCTCTGGGTCGGCTTCACCTGCAGAAACCAGTTTTGCTGTAGCAGTGGGGGTGTTGGGAAATGTCTTGTAAGCCTATGACCCATGAGGCCCTAGAGGTTCTGTCATGAGGAACTGGGGGCAGTCTGGACAAATGCATGTTTGGGCCAAGTCCCATGGTGCTGAGTCTTCCCTGAGTAAGTGCAGGGGCTCTAGGGCTTCCCCCAGCCGTAGCATGCAGTTCTAGCATCTTCCAATGCCCTGGTTGCTTCCATCTATAGGCACCTTGAAAGCCGTCTCATAGCTGGCAAGTGCTAGTTCTGCATAGATCCCCAGCTGTGTCATGGTAGCCCACATTGAGTGCCCTGGAACTGGGCTGGGTGGGTGTGGGCTGTGCCCCAGGTGCTACTGGTACAGTTTGCTCTGTGGGCTTTCTGCAGTTGCCAGAGGCATCTTTCACTAGGCAGGCCAAGGCCATAGCTCATCCCAGCCCTCTTCCCTGGCAGGGCTGTGGTAGATCTGCCTGTCCTACTCCTGCCCAGGCAACTCCATGACCTCCAAAAGCCCCCATACTCCTGCCCATGCCTCCCCTGGGATCCTCTGCCAAGACCTGCACAGAACTGGAGAAGGGCCTAGCAGTGATACCAATGCTGATGAGGTCCTCATCAGTACTGACCCCTGTAGGAGCAGGCCTGGGCTCTGCACAGCTCTGTAGCCTGTGAGGGGTAGGGGAGGCAACTGGCAAATGGCTCGTACTTGGTCTAGCAAGGAGTGTAGGAAGCAGAAGAGCCATGTCTTGGATTCCACCCTTATGATCCAGGGCCAGGTGATGCGGCACCTGCGCGACGGCGAAGCCTACTGCCACCTGGGCACACCTACTGGGCCCCGTGCCCAGCAGACTCCGGGGGAGACCATCAACAGCATCGTGCAGGATGCCCACAAACTAGACTTGTCCCTACTGGCTCCGTGGCAGAAGATCAACGCGGTGAATACCTTCCTCATTCCCTGCGTTGCATTCGTCCTGAGCGGCTCGGCGGTCCCCAAGACCCCCCTCAAGAAGGCGGACACCGAGATCTGGCGGCTGCTCAAGAAGTGGCTTCGCCTGCCGCTGCAGGCCAGCAACAAGGTCCTGCACATCCCCTACCAGAAGGGGGGTTCCAACGGGCCCCATATGGGAGACCTCGGTGACATCGCTGTGATCACCCACACCTTCCGCCTCCTGACCTGCCCGGACGCGACAGTAAGCGTCATCACTGCCAGCGCCCTCGAGGAGACCATCCGCAAGCGAATCGGCAGGCAACCTACTGGACGTGACCTGGCCACCTTCCTCAGCGGCTCGCTGGAGGGCGAGTTCAGCCGAGATGGCGGGGACTTTGCCTCGCTGTGGAGCTGAGCCCGCAACGCCATGCGCCACCTTGGGAACCGCATCGGCTGCGCCTGGATGTGGACCGAGGAGTGCTGAGAGCTGGCAGTCTCCCTGCAGCCAGCCTTGCACGCTGACTCCGTGACCATGACGCCCTGCACGAGGACCTTCCTGGAGAGTTTCCTGAAGGACGCTGTAAGAAACAAGTACGCCAGTGACCTGAGGGCCAAACCCAACCAGGGCAAGGTCTTCGACGTCACCTCCAAGTAGGACGCTAGCAACCACTTCATGCAAAGCGGGAGCTTCACACGCTTCGCAGACTGGTGCTTCGTCCACCATGCCCACCTCTGCCTGCCTCTCAACGGGGCCATCCACTTCGGCCACTGCGACAAGAGGTGCCGGCAGTGCGGCTACGCAACCGAGACTCTCCCCCACATGCTCTGCAGCTGCAAGCCGCACGCCAGGGCCTGGCAGCTCCACCACAACGCTGTCCAGGACCAACTGGTGAGAGCCATCCTGGCCGCAGATCGGGGCAGGTCTCCGTCAACCGCACCATCCTGGGCTGTGAGAGCCAGATGCGCCCTGACATCGTGCTGACCAACGAGGAGGCCAAGAAGATCGTCATCGTGGACGTCACTATCCCATTTGAGAACCGGTGCCAAGCCTTCACCGACGCCTGGGCTCGCAAGTGGGAGAAGTACATTCCACTGGCCAACACCCTGAGGAGTCGCGGGTACAACGTGACGGTTGACGCGCTCATCATGGGATCGCTTGGAGGCTGGGACCCCGGCAACGAGAGCATCCTGCGCACCTGCCGCGTCTCCCGCCACTACGCCAAACTCATGCACTGCCTCATGGTGTCTGACACCATCCGGTGGTCCCGTGACATCTACATGGAGTGTATCACAGGCCACCACCAGTACACAGACCCCAGCAGGAGACCAGCCGCCGGACCGGACCCAGAGGGGACCGCCTGAACGGGGGGCGCCCCCCCGCCCCCCCCGCGCGCGGGGGGCCGGCGGGGGCCGCGGCC